>JACGDI010005847.1:290308-336255 GCA_014898725.1 Jacaranda copaia
CAAACTTAAAAGGGTTAGTACTACAATTGCATCTACCTACCTACCTACTTATGTAAATATAACTATATGTATGAATTAATTGATACGTATATATGCATCTATGCGTGCTTATATATGCTGATAACTGAAATTAACACTATGGACTGATGGTGTCAAAGTATATCACTAAACATAAAAGGTTTAATTTCACGATGCATATATTGTCTCTTCTATTCATGTAGTTGGAAATTTTGCTCATATGAAAACACATCTTAATGGTTAACAGAGAGAAACAATTATAAATTATTTTAAAATCCATCCATTTGATGTAGGGCATGACTTAATATCATTAGGATTCCTCCTATTGAGGAACTTAAAAGCACATGGTCGTTACGAAGGTGTAGCTGGGGCACATATTGTGTTTTCTAGTTTATGCTTTTTGGCAGCTATCTGGCATTGGTTTTATTGGGATCTAGAAATATTATCCTACATCAGCACCGAATTCTTTTTGGTTAAAGAATCTCTTTCTAGTTGCTCTAGAACAATTAGGAGATTCTCTATAAGAAATACAGGCTTCTGGCGGCAACATGCTTGGTCCTGCTTATGGGATAATATCCAAATCTATTGATAGACTTGGAAATTTATTCTTATAAAAAGGCGAATTAGCAAATAAGAGAATGGAGTAGGTACTATATGAACTAATTAGCATTCCTCCCATGCGCATGCTTATACATGTATAGATATTTGTTAACAACAATGTGTATACCATGGATAGCAATGGTACCGAATCGAAATCTTGTTCCTGTACCATGGATAACAACAATGTGTATACCATGTATATCTAGTACTTCATAAGCATCAAATGCCTACCTCTGCCACAAAATTCCATCCTACAAATGAAACATATCCCGAGATTACGAGACCAATCCTTGATTAATTTTACATATTATTCCTGTATTCTATGATTATTATTTTTCTCTTTCTATTCCTACATGACCTCTGCTATCATTATTCTATGATTTCATTATGTTTTTTGTTACTTAATTGTAATGCTTCTTACCCCAATTAGCATAACATTTTAATTTAGATTTTAATAAAATTTATCTTACCAAATAACAGTACTGCATCATAGATTATTTGGTACATATGTTTTAATAACTCTTTTATAACGTATTTTCAGTACTTTTTTATTTAGCTTTTTAGTCTAAATAATCTTGGAATCTATTTACCTATTAGATTTAGTGTTACTACTATACATAACAATTCTGCTGTATGCATTCACTCAAAACTCAAAGTACGCTCACAATTTGATATATTGGGAAAGTCCTATAGGCAATTCAGCAAATTAAGAATGGTAGTTTGATATGCATCGATCACTCATTTGAATAGAATAAGTTACTTATAATAGGTTGCAGGACATTCATTTACTAATATTTCAAATTTTTATCTATTACTATTGTGTACGCACATGCCTACACTATCATACCTACCTATCCACAAATATAATTTGATTTGATTTGATTTTTTGAGAAAAGGGACACCACCTCATAATTTATATTATTATAAAAAGAAGGTGGTTTTGTGTCTAAATTTTAATTTTTTGTACTCTCGAAAGATCAATATAAGCTAAGCTGGTGGATGAAATTAGATTCTGGCAAATTTTAGGTAGTTTTCATACTCACTTTTGACCTTTCTAGTTGTTCTACACACAAAATGAAATTAGATTTCAATTGTAATATACACAGCAAATCACAGCCACAGATTTATTTATTTATTTATTTTTTAAAAGGATTAATTGGTGCAAGAAGAGAAAACTTATGAATTATTTTAAAACTTTTGTTTTATTCAGTATGGGATTTAATATCTCCAAAGGTAATCCCTAAGGCTTTCTTTCGTGTTTTTTTACTAAACTTTAAATTCTAAACCAGAGTAAAATGATTCAAAATATTTTGTAAGGCTTTGTTTGTTATTGCTTTCTCGGGATATTTTCTAACTAGAGAAATTCTTCCAAATATGAATGATTATCTTGTTACAACTTCACTTTAGTCACTAATCCTGTCTTCACCCCCCGGGGTTTCTTGTGAATAAGGTAACTACTTTGGGCATGATCAAGCTTGACAGATGATGTGTACAAAGTCCAAGAATGAATTTACCATTGTATGGCTATCCTACAGAGGATGGGTTAAAAGCTAGCTCCAAAGCGAAATTAAATGCTAGTGGTTGGTTGAAGCTTCAGTAGGTAGTTACTTGTTTATCATAGAATCGTATGTAAGAGTTCCACTTCATATGGCTCCATATAGGTTCTTTGAGGCTACCATGCAAAATATACTCTCCTCTCCTCAAAATACTATTAGCCCCAACTCTGGATACCAAACACCCCCTCTCCAAAAAAAAAAATAATATTACATAATGATATGAAAAATAAGATTTTAGAGGTACAAAAAAAGTAAACAAAAAAAACCAACAAAAGGATCCAATTAGATAAATGATAATCAAGTAAAAGGCTAGTGGGCCAAACAAATTAAACCTATCTAGATGGACACCAAAATTCAAGTTGGATGAAACCCACTAATTACTTAATCGACATAAACACCATCTTCTAAAGCCAAAAAGAAGACAAATTATATTGATAAAAAATTCTCAAGCTCTGACTCTATGTAAGTGCATTTCAAGAGTAGAAACCCATTTTATTTTGTTGATTTTGAAAAAGGACCTTAACTTCATTTTAATACATCACTTATATATATATCAAACTCATATCAGTATACACATAGAAAGTTCATATGAAAGTAAATTTTTAATCGATCTACTAATCCAACAAAAATCTATCCATTTGAGTCTAAAATAAAAAATGTCTTCCCATAAAACAAAACTAAATACACTATTTTCTTCTAAAATAATGTCCAATCAACCCCAAAACAAAATAAAACATACATCATGTTGTAACCCAGAAAGACCAAACAACAATAATTGAAAAATACCCACAAAGTAATTCAATGAAAGAACACAAGATTAACGTGGTTTGGGGATGTACCTATTCCACCTAATAAAGAGATAAATCTTATTGATTTCAAATCAAGTGCCAAGCTCAAATTCAAGTCTCACAAATCTCATGAGAATACTTAACACCCCCATCCTGATCTCTATTAGGGATAGATATCTCAAAAATAGTTTAGAACAACTTTAAATAGGGTTTATTCTTGTGAAACGCTAGAAAAAATGGAGTTTAAATACACCAAAAATCACAAAACGGGGTTAGGCCTTGTCCTTGGTGCAAAAGTGATAAGGAGTTTTTCCCAGGTGCATGTTTTTCTTGGCACTAGGGCACGCCTCATCATGCCGCATTGATATCAACTTGTCCATTTCCATACTGTTTTACGCTGTTTCTTTACCGTTTTCACCGTTTCTTGTCATTTCCAACTAGAATTTCAAGGCACACTCAATGTTTCTCCACCTTGACTTGAAATTCTCCATCCATCATCTTTGTCTCCCCTAAAAGAGCAATCATTTGAGTCTACAAATATTTATCAAATTCAAGTAATGGTCGAATTTGATTCCTAGAATGGTCTTCATCAACATATCCATCGGATTATCCTTCGTCCTAATCTTGTCAACCAAGACAACACATTGAGACACCATATCTCGAACGAAGTGATACCTCACATTAATGTGCTTTATTTTCTCATGAAATACTTGATTCTTTGATAAGTACATGGCCTCTGGCTATCACAAAATACTATAGCAATACCAAAACTCATACCCATGTGATCAATAAGCCTCTTTAGCCAAATGCCTTGCTTCACGCTTTCAGCTAAAGCCATGAATATTTCATATTCATTAAAAGAATATGAAATATTCATGAATTTTCACATGAAAATATAGAGGTAAAAAAATAAGATTCTAGGATTCTATATCACCTATATTTACATGGTTTTAGCTAACTAATATGACTAGATACCTTATGGGGGTAAAACAAACTATTCAAATAGAGTTTTAATATGATGGGAAAACTTCTAGAATTATCAATCCATCCATAAATCTGAAAATTCCACAAAAATTAATTTTTGTCGTCTTTTAATTTAACAAACATAGACCCAAACCCGTCAATACTTCATAATAGTTTGTGGGTTTATTCTCTACACTACTTATGGGCTTAATCACAGCTTAAAATAAATTTAATAGTTTGGGCTATTATTACATCTAACCTATATAACACAAATACCAGTTATAGGCTTATTTTTATACTAGGTATGGGCCTTAACAACTTGAAATAAATTAAATAATTTAGGTTACTTGATACATATTAAATCACTAGCTAGATATGAACTAAGGATTAATATTTCCTTAGCTATAAATTGACATCCAAAGTAGCTAGCTTAAAATCATTAATATAAAACTCAATCAATAAAGTTTCATCAAATAATTAACTTAATAAATTCTACTTCTCCAATTGTCACCAAGCAATCCTAAAAATATTATTAAAACCTAAAATCTATGTCTTTGAAATTGCAAAAAAAAAAAAAATCTAGATGAGTACCTAAAATAGGATCCCATATTTATTTTCTATTAAAATTCCTTAAATATTGATTGAGTTCCAAATAAATTTGTATGCACAAATTCAAGGAGAGGAACCCAATAATATTAGTGTAAAAATCAAAATCAAAAAAATTTACTCCATAATTTCCACCATCCAATATCTTATCTATATTATAATAATTTATATAAAGACTTAGGCTATTACAATCTCTATACCCAATATCCTATTCGCACTACCCAAATCCTTCGTTCCAAATTCTTCACTCAACTGAGCCTTTTACACACTAATTTCGGACATATTTCTAAAGGTAATCAACATATCATAAACATAAAGCAACAAATAAATGAGAAGACCATCACTACACTTTTTATGATATACACAATAGTCTAGTGTACCCAATCTTAGTGATAAATGCATCAAACCTCTTATAACACTACTTGGGAGACTGCTTCAAGCAATATAAAAACCTCTTCCAAAGGCATGTCTAATTCTACCCTTTAGGCACTTCAACTAACTCCCATGCGCTATTCTTGTGTAGAGACTCTATCTCTTCGCTCATATTATCTATCCATTTATCAGAATCTGGATGAGAAATGACCTCTCTATATGTAACTAGATAATCTCACACAAACTCCTTAGTCAAACTCAAAACAAAAGTAACCAGATCTGAATATGTGAATCGTTGTGGTGGTTTAATCTACCTCCTCTCTCTATCACAAGCCAAATGATAGTTATGTAGTAAATTAGTTTCTTGTTATTGATTAGGTGATAATGAGCTCTCACCAACTTCACCTACCACCTTCTATTTTTGTTTCGAAACTTGTGGAGCGTTGATCTCAAACATCATCTTCTCCTTAATGCTCTCTTGACTACTTTCTCCCTATTCACCTTCTTCTTAATAGTCTCTTGATTATTTTTACCCTGCTCCACTTTCTTCAACATAGCAGACTCATTGAATGTCACATCCCTGTCGATAATTATCTTGAAGCCCTTGTCATTAATAGACCACAAACAATAACCTTTGACTTTATTCGCATAGCTCAGAAATATGCACTTCCTTTCTCTTGGCTCAAGCTTCCCATTAAAAATATGAGCATTGGCCAAACACTTAGATTTAAGTAATCAACAGGAGACCCTAACCAAAATTCCATTGGTATCTTGCAATCTAAAGTAGTTGATGGTGACCTATTCATCAAATAACAAGTAGTATTAACAACTGACAATCCAGCATTAAAGAGCATGCATTTAAGTTTCTCCAAAATAGTCATGCTTATTCGTTCTGCAACTTTATTCTACTGCGGTGTATGAACAACTATGATGCCTCACAATCTCCTCCTTATCACAAAACTCTAGAAATCCCTTGTTGCAAAACTCTAAGCCATTATTAGTCCTCAAGCATTTGACCTCTTTCTCAGTCTACTTCTCAATCAAAGTCTTCTACTACTTTAAGTTGACAAATACCTTATCATTATACTTCAACATGTACACTTATACTCTTCGTAAGAAGTCATTAATGAATGCCAACGTATACCTAGCACCACCCATTGAGGGAACTTGAGAAGGCCCTCAAAGATCTAAGTGAATGTAATCCAATGTGCCCTTGGTCTTGTGAACTACAGTGCTGAACTTTATATTGTGTTGCTTGCCAAAAACTCGCTGCTTACAAAAATCTAGCTCCCTGGTCTTTTGTCTACACAACAAACCCCATTTGCTCAACTTTGACATTCCTTTGTCACTCATGTGCCTAAGTTGAATATGCCACACCTCATAGTTTCATTGAGTGATAAAGAAACTGCTGCAATACCAAAAATCATACTACCGTGCAATATGAAAAGGCCATTCCTCTTCTCCCTCTTCATGATTAGTAGAGCTCCTTTGAAAACCTTAGAGCTCTATCTCGAGCTGTATACTCACACCTATTCTTATCTAACATACCTAGCGAAATTAAGCTTTTCTTTACATTAGGAACACGACGTACATTTGTTTGTATCCTCACAATCCTGCCATGCATTCTGATACTCATTGTGGCAATCTCTATAACTTTGCAAGATGCATAGTTTCTCATGAGCACTTTACCATCATCGTATTTTTGATAAGTGGTGAACCAATCCTCTTGTGGGCGCATATGGTAGAAATAGCCACTATCTAAAATCCACTCAAAATTGAGAAGACTCTCAGTAATATTGAGAACAAATGCTCCATTGGACTCATCCTCAACAATTTTAGCAGTATCATCCTTTTTTGATAAGAAGATTCATTCGGATCCTTCACCTTTTCATGTTCAAGGCAATTTAATTTCCAATGCCCCTTTCCTCTGCACTTAAAGCATTTATAGTTTGATTTAGCTTGCCTTGGGACTTAAAGTGGTCTCTACTCCTTCCCCTTTCGTTTGGTCTCCCCTTCGCAACTTATCATTTTCCACTTTCATTGTTATTACTGCCTATGACATTTTATCTCAATTCATTCAAATTCAATGAGGCCTTCACATCCTCTATTGGTATCATATCTTTCCCATATAATAAATTAGTAACCAAGTGCTTAAAGGATTTAAGCAGAGAACATAAAAGAATTAATGATTGATCTTCATCCTTAATTTGTACGTCTATATTAGCAAGATCTAATATCACATTTTTAAAATAATCAATATGCTAAATAACAAATATACCATCCTTCATCCTGAGGGTGTACAACTGTTATTTCAAATACAACTAATTTGTAAGGGATTTCATCATACACAGACCTTCCAGCTTTGACCACAACCCTGTTGTTATACTTTCTGCGATGACCTCTCCCATACATTATCTGCTAGTGATAATACCAACATACCATAAGTTTTGGCCATAAATTCATCTTTGTCCTCATCTAAAAGGTGTCTTTGGCAATAAATCTCTACCCTTTAGCACTCTCTGTAAACCTTGTTGACATAGAAGAGCATGCGCCTTCATCTTCCATAACCCAAAATCATTCTTCCCATTGAATTTCTCTTCCTCGTACTTTATGGCAGATGTTTGGTCAATTTGGCTATTGTTGCTAGTTTGTTGTAACCCAAAAGGACCAAACAAAAATAATTGATAAATACCTGCAAAGTAATTTAATGAAAGAATACAAGATTTAATGTAGTTTGACGATGTACCTCTTTCACCAAACAAAGAGATGAATTTTATTGATTACAAATCAAATGCCAAGTACAAATTCAAGTTCCATAAATCTCTTGAGAATACTCAATATCCTCATCCTAACCTTCGTGAGAGAGAAAAATCTTAAAAACAATCTACAACTACTTTGAATAAGATTCACTCCTACGAAAACCTAGAAAAAACAAGGTTTAAATACCCAAAAAATCACAAAACAGGCAAGGCCCTTGCACGCCGCGCCAGGGCACACAATATTTTTGCGCCCAATGTGCAAGTGCCCCAGGCAAGCAAAATATGTTACGCCATTGCTCACAAAAAGTTTTTGCCGTGATGCAAAAGTGAGATAAAGTTTTGCCCAGGTGCATGTTTTTCCTTGCACCCTAGCGAACAATATTCTATCCAAGTGCGCCAAGTCACACCTCATCATGTTACACTGACATCAAGTTGCTTGTTTCTGTACTGTTTCTTCTTTATTTTCACCGTTTCTCATTATTTTCAACTAAAATTTCAATGCGCGCTTAACACATCACATGTCTCAATCTTACATTAATTATTTTTTAATTTTTTCGTAACAACCAAAATAATACGAAAGAAAGCATAAATGAATGTTAGTTGGACCTTCTTTTCTGAATCTCCCCATACAACGTGTCTGAAAGATATACATATAACGATCTGCAAACAAGGACAATGATTGCTTGGTGGATTTGAAGTCCAAGTTAGTCCGGAAGAGTTTGGAATTTCAAAGCAGAAATAGCCGTGCAATTTCCTTTATTAAACGAAAGAAATTTTGTAGGAATTGTATGGTTGTTCTATTGGTTGTTTTGAAAAAAAAAAATATTTCAGAAGAATATATTTTGATAATGAGTTTGAATAATGTAATTTTAGATATTATTATTTTAGAGGTTATTAGAGAATGTTTTGAGATGAAATTATTTGTATGAAAATAATTTGAAAAGAAATAATTTTTACTATAATTATCCCATCAATCAACTTTTTTTTGGGTTGGTGGAGTGGATTAAATTTATTATATATATGTATTAGTTATATATATAATGATTAATTTGTTATATAAATGTATAATTGTAATACGTTTGAAGACGCACTTTGTACAAAGAAAATATTATTTTCATATATAGTAGCCTCAGGAAATGTGCAAACTGGTTTGAAGCATTTTGAGGGTTCAAATTTGTCCTCAAGAGATAAATAAGGCTTAGCTGTATTTTTATTATCACTAAATTGTTACTATATAGGTGTCACTAATTGTTAATAATACTAATTTAAAATATTAATTTTTATCACTATTAAGTCATTTTGTGATAAGATAAAAATTATTGTCACTTAAATATTATTAATAATGACAAGATAAAGACTATTGCCACTCAATATATATTATTAGTAACAATTTTTACTTTGTTACTTATTATTTTATTATTAATATTATATTTTTTTAGTGACCCACCATCTGACTTGACCTTACAATCAAAAAGATATAAATCGACCATTCTAATTCGACCTATTAGAGACTCCAAATCAAGTATATTATTGATATATACAATTATAAATAGCAAAAAAATATATATATGAATAAAAATATCATTTATAGTTTTTCCTTATATATACACATAATATTTATATATTGATTGGAATAAATTAAATTGTTGGTCCTACAATTTTGTCTCTTAATTTTCATTACCAATCATCCAAAGAAAAGAAAAAAGAGCACGTGTTATAAAAATTGTCTTCCTGTCTCTATACTTCTTTTTCTCCTCTGCAAAAGGACATCAATGATTAATGTACGTACATCACATGCGACTATTTCAATCGAACGAGGAAATAAAGTTAAGATTGTCCTTCTCTCCTTTGCTGGACTTGGCCCGATTTATAAAACAAATAACAAAAACAATCCACTTGTTTCATTTTTTGTCTTCCCTTATTTTATTTTATTAATATATAATATGTATTTATAATAAATATTTTTTATAAAAATAATTAATTAAAAATTAAATACATTTAATATATACCTATGAAATTAGAACAAGAAATGAATTATAAAATAAAACAGAGAATTCAAAAATGATATTAACTACTCAAATATACATTTGAGTTTGGTTATTGGAGTATAGAGCCATCAATACAATAAATTCAGAAATGATCTATTATATGAGTTTCTGATGACCATTTCCCATAAAAGTCCTCAAACTATATTAAAATTATATTTTCGATTACTAGGATAGATTTTCAGATTTTCAGAATAATAAGAAATTAAATAAAACGGTAGGTTCAAGTTGGGAAAAATATCTCCTAAAGAGGGTTTAAGCTGATCTCATAAAGTTAAATCTATATTTATATTTATACTGTATATATACATATATATAATTATGATCAATATTTAGGAATAAATTTTTTTCCTTTTCTTCTGTACAGATTAATGTAGTTATAACTATAACTAAATTATATTATAAAGTATAAGTAGAATGTTTAAAAGCTAGAATTACATTTTGTTAATTATTTGCATTTAACACGTAAAAGTTAGATAAATAGTTGATCTTTTTGAAAAGTGAATTTCCACCTTTTAAATATTCTAATTTCATTCTTTTTTATATTATGATAGTTGTATAAGAGTTATTGTATAATAAGAATTATTATTATATACTCTTTAAATGACAAAACCATATGTAAATTAAGTTTAAACTCTTGTTAAAACACAAGAGATACTAACTTAAGATACAAGTTATAAAGAACAAGAGGAAATTATAGTCTCATTGGTAAAAAAATAAAGATGATGTAAATGAGGGAATATTTATAGTAAAATAA
This sequence comes from Jacaranda copaia, assembly GCA_014898725.1. NCBI lineage: Eukaryota > Viridiplantae > Streptophyta > Magnoliopsida > Lamiales > Bignoniaceae > Jacaranda > Jacaranda copaia. The sequence goes on from JACGDI010005847.1 coordinate 300,773, forward strand.
ACACAACATAAAATACTTTTAGATAATAAATGATATATCTCTATGTCGTAAAAATAGAAAGTAATAAGAAAAGGATTCATTGCTAAAAAGTGTAATATTAGTGATAGAAAGAGTAATAAACAACATAAAAATTGTCACAAAGATTTTTTAAGTAATAACAATTTTTGTTTTGTTACAATGTAGCTTAACAGTGACAAAAATTAATGTTTCAAGTTGTCTTCATTGACGACTAGTAAGACAATTATTTATAATGATAATAAAAATTATTACTATGCTGTAACAAGATTTCGTGTCATTAAATTACGTTGTTATTATAGATGTGTCATTAATTGTCAATAATGATAATTTAAACATACACTATACATTTTTTGTGACTATTGTGATTAAAAAAATCATTAAAATGATAAAATAATTTTTTTTGTCATTTAATATATATAATTAGTAATAATTTTATGTTTCTGCTTACTAATTTTTGTCGTATCTTATAGCAACTCTTCATATACTTTTATACGTTCAAATTTGAGGGCGAGTCTATGCACTAAGTGCAATGAATTTGATCCGTTGTATATCATTAAATTTAAAAGGACTGAGTGGGGAAAATTACTGCATCTTCTTTAATTCAGCAATCTTGATCGGATCAAATACCACTGCAAGTGGAGAATTTGTTACAAAAAGGATTTTGTCACAGTTCAAAGACGATATATTATATTATAGATTACTAACGAATTTATTAAAATAAACAAAAATATATTTTAGTTATGATATTTGTGATGAATATGAAGAATATATATTGATATGAAGATTTTGTCATAAAATTTATAATTTTAATATGATTTTTCAATCTATGACAGAAATTTCATCACAAAATTAATTTTATAACATATTTTATTTTCGTCACAAATTAATCAGTGATAAAGCATGTACTAATGAATTTGTGAAATAAGTCCGTTATAAATTTAATGAAATCTATAATTCTGTGATGGATTTATTTCTAAATCCATTAGTATATGTTCTGTCACTAATTAGTTTGTAATAAAAAAAAAAGTGTGTTATAAAACTAATTTTGCAATGGAATTTTTGTCATGAATTGAAAAATCATATTGAAGTTTTAAAATTTATGATGAACTCTTCATATTAATATATAACTTTTATATTCGTCACAAATATCATGACTAATATATGTTTTTGTTTATTTTATTAAATTCGTTAGTAATTTATTAAAAATTCATCACAATTTTTTTAAAATAGTGACGAAACTATTTTCATCATAATTTTTTTATTAGTGAAGGGGTGTTTTCTTATAATTTATATTATATTGGTTGTATCAAGAAGCCCATCAAATAAAATATGATTGCCCCTAAGATAACAATCTTCGATTATTGCCCCATCAAATGCGGGTTGATGCGCATTTATTTGAATAACATTATTGCTTCTATGTCTCTGTCTCTTAATTAAATTCTTAGCAACTCGTGAGAATTTGGAACCACAAAAAAAGACATTAGTGCACTAAATCCTATGTGAAGGTGGTCGGATAAGATAACGTTACGCCCCACAACATTAAATTAATTTATTTTATTTAATAAAATGAATATATATTTTTTTCGAAACTTATATAGGAGTAAGCATTACTATATATTGTCAATCAGTGAATCCAAAATTGAAAAATAAAAAAGAAAAGAAAAGAAAATGAAAGACAACAGCTAGAAGAAAAAACGAACATAAGATTTACCTAACTAAAAGATACTATGAAAAAATAAATTAGTGACAAAATAGTATGTAATAATTAAAAATTATTATTAATTAATAATATATGTTAAATGAAAAAGAAATATTTGGTCACTCTAATAATTTTATAAATTTTTATTAATAAGAATATTTTTTAAGTTGTTACTACTAATAATTAATAACAAAGTATAAAGACAACATATTGACAATTAAAATTTTGTTACAAACTATGCACACATTTTTTTTAGTCTGACTATATTATCATTATAATTGTGTTTTTAATTATCAATACTGAGAATTTAAAACATTAGTTCTTGTCACTATTAAATCATATTATCAAAAATCATTGTTTCTTAATATAGATAATTTTTATATTGCCACTTATTTGTTATCACTAATATTACATTTTTTGTAGTGAAAAAAAATCCTAAAAATAATAATTAATTTATAAAAAGAAATTAGAGGTCTATAATAACAAATTCCTAGCACTAATTTGTTTGGATTATTTTCATTTAGTACATATGTATTCAAAGTTTTTTTAGTAACTATTTTGAATTATTTTTTGAATCATCATGATAAATTTCAAAACCATTCAAAATTGAAATCCTTTAAAATATTTAGCACAAAATCTTTTTAATTTGGGAATATGAGGATGGGATGTTGCACTCTAGGTAGAAGACAAGGAAACAACATTATCTATCTATACTTGGTCTATTAATAGAACAAATTTTAATTCGAATTTAATTTGAATTCAATTCGATTATTCAAAATTTTTAACCAATAAAAAATTCGATGAATGAGATCAAATTAAAAAAGTTTGTAATTCAAAATAAATAGAGCGCATATAGATATGGTTCGATCCAATCCATTAATAATCTAAATTTAAATATATTTAGTATTATAAGTATACACACACACACACAAGTCCTATAACAATGCCTAAATAGATATTTGGATGAACGGATGTGCAATACATAAAATCAAGTGCCTTTCATATAAATTATTAGATATAAAGCTTATTTACATTATAATTATATCACTTGTATTTTCTCTATTTTTATAATAGAAAATGATGTGGGAAGAATAATGAATAGCAGTCGAATGCCATGACACGGCAAGCATGCAATGCAAATCTCGATTTGATCAAAATGGGTTTTTTCCCCCCATAAAACTTTGAGTCTATAATTAGTTTATTAAAGAATCAAGTATAACTATGCATTTATAATACCAAATAAGTACTATTATCTGTAATGGAATCTAAAATATAATGATTTGATGAATGAATGTAATTAAATTAATTAATTAAATTCTATTATTTCTTTTCAGTGATCAATAGACTTGAAATTTTATTCATTAATATGTTGTGTATATCTTTTAAGAATAACTATTTTGAATTAGATTCTACTAAATTTTTTGAAAAATAATAAATATATGATGATTTTTAAAGTATTTGGATTTGAATTTTTTTGAATATTCAACAGATATTCGACTTTTATTTGGATTCAAATATGATTATATTAACTACAAATCCTATAAGATCTTGAATCGGATTTGAATTCAACATATTACTTTTGGATTCAAATTTGAATCCAGTATGATTTGATTTGAATCCGACCTATTGATAGCCCTAAACTGTATTATAATGTATAAGGAACAATCTATCTATACTATAATATATAAGGAAGGAAGTATTTGACTAAAAATTAAGTTAATTTTGCCTAAATTCTAATTTATGATCATATTTTTATGTCATTTTAATGGGCAAATCACATAATTAGTCCCTAAAATTTTACTCTGGAATCACTTTAGTCTTCAATATTCAAAAGTTCATCCTTTAACTCCTAATTTTAATATTTCATTTTAGTCATCAAAACTTTCCGGCGGTATTTGACTAGAAAATTGACTAATTTTGATTTTATTAAGGGCAAAAGTATCAATTTATGATTTTATATTATCCTTTAGTCCCATTTTAAGGTTTTACATATGCTCCACTTTAGTCCCTACGTCACTTGTTTTACTTTATGTTTTTTGAAAAAATTGCATTTTACCTCCTATGAAAATGGAAAAGGGCAAAAAATTCCTTATGAAAAAAATAGGCAAAAACCTCCATGTATTTTTAAAATTATGCACACCGCCTCCTACTCCTAATTTGCTTTAATTTAACCCTAATTTTAACATATAAAAACTATATTATCCTTAATTATTTCATATATTTTCAATTTAATTTATTTATCTTTTTAAGTATATTTTCGTATATCTTCTTTCATCCCTTTTAAATTTAAAAACTATTTTTAGTTTTTGTATTTTCATTTCTTTAATTTATTCTACTTTTTTGTTTTGTATATATTATATGCAAATATTGATATATACAAATATATAATATAAATATATATTCACATTATACGTATGTATTATATATTTATAATATATTATACATTTGTATGTGATATATATTAATAAAAAATATAAACATATACATAAATATATAAAAACACTATATAATTATATTTGTATAACAATCCTACCCATCCCCGCACCTTGCACCCTCCGCAACCCCATCGCCATCCCCACCCCCAAATGCCCCACTCTCACCACGTGGTGGTTGGCCTTGGTAGTTACCCTCAACAAACCCACCCCCTCTACACCGCATTTTTGCAACCCCCACCCCACCCCCAACTCCCTCGTCCCTACCCAACCATGCAACTGTTGGTGCAAACAGGGCCATGGTAGCCATGATCGTGGCACCACTTTGAAAAACAACCATGTCTACTATTTTCTAAGCTACAATGGTTGCACTTCCACTGTGACCACTATTATTCACGTCAATAATCCATTCAAATTGTTCTTAAAATAGCTATTCAATCATTCCAATAGAATTAATATCTGTGACATTACATCAATTACTTAAACATTTTAGATTGATTAAACCAATAACTAAACATAACTATGCATGTGTGCCGTGGGGGCAGTATGGCCTATTTACAAAATGATGTTTATAAATTTAAGAATGAATAACTTTGATGAATCGCAAAGAATGTAGCGCAATTTCTACCAATTAAAAAGCATTTTAGTACTTTTATCATGTAATTATCAAATATATTAAGAAATATAGCCGTTGGCATTAAAAAAAATAAAGAAAAAGTTATAGGAATTAAAGTGGAATATAGAACTTTAAATTGAGACTAAAGTAGAACATAAACCTTAAATTAACAATTTTTCCCTTAAAGAAAAGTTAAAATTTTCCGGTCAAATTTCGCTGGAAAATAGTTTTGATGACTAAAATGAAATGATATAGTAATTTTAGGAGCTAAAATATGAGCTTTTGAAGATTAGGGACTAAAGTGATTTTAAAGTAAAACTTTAGGAACTAATTATGTGATTTGTCCTATTTTAATTAATTCTTAAAAAAAGTTCATTGATCATCCTCTTGAGAATTTGTATTATTTAGTTGACATGTAAAAGCTCTGCATGAAAAATAGGAAACTATTTAATTTACAACACATGATCTCTCCTATTGATGATTACTTCTAAACTCATTTCTAGTGTACCAAAAAAAAAAAAAAAAAAAGGAAAAAGAAAAATCATATCTCTTTGTTTTGCTTATTCCTTAACTATCATTTATATGGATCCTATACATTACTAATATTTTTAAAAAGGAAAGAAAAGGAAAAGGTTTTGATAACATGCATGATATTATGTTTTAGATACGTAATTTTTATTTTGAATCATGATAGACTTAGATATTTAATAATTATAACTTGCTTTTCAAACCATATGTATCCCATCTTTTGTGATAACTACCTTTCAGCCTGATTTTCTCCGTCGAGATTTTACGGAATAAATTTTTGGGAAATATATTATAATTTTGAAGAATTCATACAAAAAATTATAGGTCGCTGATTGGTGTGCAATTTGCTACTTGCACCTCCAATAAACTTTATTGACATTTTGGACCCCCTAAATATGCTTCATTGACATTTTGCAGCCTTAAACTATAAGCTTTTACATTTTGTACCATCCAAATAGCTTAAATTTGGTATTATGCTCGCAATAAAATTTGCAATTTAAATCTTGTATTTTATTTTCTATTATCTCTTATTTTCATTTCATGAATATATGATACATGTATTAAATATTTTTTATAAAAATAATTAATTAAAAATAAAATACACTTTGCATAGTCACAGCAAATTGGAGTAAGAGATAAAAAGAGAATGAAATAAATGATCCAAAGTGTACATTTTGGGGTGAAAATTTTGACAATAGGTTAAATTTGGTGTTACAATCTTTTTCAAACCATATGTATCCCAATATGTTTATTAATTTTGAAGTCACATCCTAAATTTCTTTAGATTTATCTCATGTTGTTGAATGTTGAATGCGTTCCACTTTTTTAATGAGAAGGCGTTCTTTGTTGTTCTTCTTTGTCCTTTTCTACCTCTATTCATAAATTTTCTTTCTTCACTTTTTTATTTCTTTTTCATTTCTCTTTTTTTGAATAGACTAAATTCAAACATTTAGCTTTACAATTCCAGTTCTCAGATTTATTCTTCTCACATATTGACATATTTAAACTCCTTAAAATTAATCTTGAAAGAAATAGTTTTAGAAAAATTCATTATCTGATTTTTGTAATACTTTTTCTTTTTCATTCTTTTTAATGAGAGCCATTATTAATTATTCAACTACCTCCATAGAAAATTCAATCCAACACAGGCATAGCCAGCCCACTTAAGAATATTCACAACTTGATTTGTAATTACTTTATAATAAATTCAATACAATATATTCGGTTTGTAAATAGAGATAAATGACTTTTAATAATTGTTCGCTTTCATCCAACAACCACACGAGCTATTCAAAAATTGCATAGTCAAATAGTCCCCACCAATTATTAATTAAGCCTGAAAGAGTATTTTCTTAAATTCAAATCGGTACATACCTTTCCCTACCCATCAAATCGGTATTTTCTTAAAATCAATGGTACTGATATTACTTGGTTTGTAACTTGAATGTTGAAGAAGAGGGTTCATTTCAAACTGGTTTGGGATCACTATTCCAATATAAGGGCCATATCTATTGGCATTGTTGATCGCATTTAATATTTCACCATTTGCATGATTTTGGATTGATGCCAAGAAAATTAAAGTAACTAAAAACAGAAGCCTAATGGGGGCTGCCATCTTCATTGTAGCTGAAACTATTGCCAGTGTGTGTTTAAGAAAGAGGGTTAAGTGAAGGATGGGAAGTGAGGAGTATATAAGGGGGCCAGTATTTATAGAAAGTTTAATGAATTCGAGTTGGAAAAAAGGGGCAGAAGAAAAGAAAAGAAAGGAAAGGAAGAGCAAACGTTGTAATTCATAATAAAGAAATAACCTACAATGTCCGCTTGCGGACAATATGCCATAGAGTTAGGCTTTCTATATTTGGTGATAAATTTTTTTTCTTTTTTTGAAAAAAAATGTTTTAATGGGTGCAAGAAAAAAATTATAAATTATTTTAAAACTCTTATTTTCTTCAATATGGGATTTAATATCTCCAAAAGTAATCCCTATGGCTTCCTTTCATGTTTTTTAACTAATCTTTAAATTCTAAAAGCGAAGTAAATGATTCAAAATATTTTGTAAGGCTTTGTTCGGTATTGCTTTCTTAGGGTATTTTCTAACTAGAGAAATACTTTCAAATACAAACAGTTATCTTGTTACTATTTTACTCTAGTCATCCTAATCCTATCTTTGACCCCCCCTAAATCATTAAATTAGCTTAAAATAAAATACGAGCTACAAGACCAACCTTCATTCAATATAAAAGAAAATCACAAATTAGAGGATCGTATCATATTACTAATTCCATAAAAAAACATTACTTTGGACATACATTGTCCACTTCCAATACCTATTTACATATTGAAAGGACAGATATGAATTATGACCTATTAATATATCAAGAATAGATATGAAAGGATAATGAATTATGACCTATTAATATATCAAGGATAGATATGAATTATGACCTAATAGCATACTTTTGGTTACCCATTTCATTTTCTTTTTTCTTTTGTATCATTTAATTTGAAAGACAAGTTGTTGCATGCTTAATATACTTATATTTGTACTCTGTGGAGAATGAAGTGAAAATAAGATAAGCTAGAAAGAGAGATAAAGTCGATTAAAGCAAATAAAGAACTAAAGAATATTAGTTCCTCCAGGCACATTTCGTCCTGGATTACTCTCACTCTCTACTTGTCACTTATCCCTTTGCTGCTCCTTTACTTGATCTTCATTGTGTACATTTTGGAGATTATATAAATGTATAAATATTTGGGTATTATTAATTGTGTGCATATGAAATGATGTGGGCTTAATTTCCACATTCCATTTCTAGTGCTGATTTAATTAATTAGGACTCTAGAAAAACCGTATTTTACTTGTCGGAACACAATTTGGGTCTTTTATTTTATTTTATATTTTATTTTAACTTATTAAATATATGCTAAGTGTTTCTGATCATTTCAAATCTATTATTTTTATAATAAAATATTTAATATATATAATGATTAATTTATTATATAAATGCATAGTTGTATTACGTTCGGAGACATACTTTGTAGCAAGAAAATATTATTTGCGGAGTAGCCCCAGAAAATGTGCAAACTTGTCTCGAAGTATTCTAAGAATTAGACTTTGTCCTGAAGAAGTAAACATGGCCTAGCTATATTCAATGTTTGTATGTACATATAATTAAACCAAGTACTAACGTGGGTTAGCCTTAGGATCCAACTGACCCCTTCGTCACCCTCAAACATATGAACAATGTCAAAACATTCCGATATTTGTGCATTTTTTACTATTGACCTGATCTGAGTTTTGAGCTATTGTATGACCCCTCATACAATTCAAGATCTCAATTGTAAGTTGGGAGATCTGTGACACCACCTCATCTATCAGTATCTTAACATCGCCCACTCTAAATATCCTTATATTTTTGCAGATGATTACACTTTTTTTTTTATCTTTTCAACTTTTATTAGTTCAACCTTTGTTTTGATATCTAATTTAAGTATGGAAATATTATAGTTGAAACCCACTCCAAAATCCCTCAATTGTGTATTGTGCTTCGAATTTTAAGACCCACCGTGTGACCTGAACTTATAATCAGGAAGACACAAATTGACTACCTTGAATATGACTTAATAGATGACTCTAGATTAGGACTGTAAATGGATATTTAAAAATTCGTTTACCGTTCGCATTTGTATCCATTTATACAAAATTTATCTGCATCCGTTTAAAATGGATATTATTCGTATCCGATTATAAATGGATATGAATATGATAAAGGCATATCAGATCCGAATGCATATTTATTAAATAATATATTTTTATATTTTTTAATAAAAATCTCGTAATTCATATATGTATATATAAATTATAATTGAAGAATTGAGAAGAAAAAGGAATAAATTTAAAAAATTATTGTAATATAGAGAAAAAAATGAAGAATAAAGTTAATCAACGCAATTCTTGTTGGTTGACTTTATAATTAATATACTTAAATGCCATTATTATTATGAATAAGTACTAATAATTAATTATAAAGTTAATTATTAATTAGAAATTACAATATTTATTTGATTGCTTTCTTTTTAATGAAATTATATAGTTCTTCTATTAATTAAAATATATATTTTTTATAAATTCATAGATTTACGTATTTGGATATCTGTAAATAGATATTTAAATAATTATTATTGAATACAGATATAAAAAAATAATTTGAATACGGATAAGTTTAATAAAATATAAACAAATCTAAATAATTGTAATCGAATATAGATATACCTGAATTCAACCGATATCTGATGGATACGAATTCGGATATCATTTTTCAATATCAGCCAAATTCATATTCGTATCCGAATATTCGAAAAGTTAAACGGATAAGAATATGAAAACAGTGTATCCGATTCGTTTAATATCCATTTACACCCCTACTCTAGATCATCAAACTGCAAAAAATATAAATAAAAATAGCATTTATGATTTTTTGAAATTGTGAAGGACATTTTTCAATTGACATGGCATTCCATTGAGTAAATTAAATTGTTGGTCCTACAATCTTGTCTCCTCATTTGCACTGCCAATTAGGGGTGTTAAAAAAAAATTAAAATCGATCAAATCGATCAAAAATCAAAAAAATCAAACCGAATCAAATCGAATCAAAATTTAATTTTTGGTTTTTTCAGTTTTTTTATTTGGTTAACCGAACGAATTGAAAAATTGGTTCAAAACCGAAACCATTTTTTTATTTTTTATATACAAAATTTTATTATTCAATTACTACTAGTTTTAGTTTTATTTCATATTTGTTATTAAATTTTTTAAGTCCAAGACAAATAAATATAAATTTCAAATAATGTAAATGTAAATGTATTTTTAAATTTTTGGGATAAATAAAAGAAAATTTTTGATAAGGTGAAATAATTGAGAAGAAAAGAAGTAAATAATATATCAAAATAGTTATTAAAAACCCTATGCTTTATAAATAATATAGATATTAATATATGACATATAAAAACTTGAATAGTTATGATACAAAGAGGAAAACAAATGATATTTTTTCCAAACTCAAACGGTACAATTGCATAATTTTTTAATTATACAAACTAATATAAATTACATATAAAAAATAGATGACTATAATTTAATTGATAAAAAATGTTATATTAAAAGAAAATTAATTTTTTTAAATTAATTAATTAAGTTTATATATATTATAGGGTATATTGATGAGCAAAATTAAAATTTGAACTTAAATTGCAAATTAAGGGATAAGGGATTGAATCCTATTTAGCTATTCCTATGGTAGTACTACTATAATATTGCACCTAGTAACTAATAAAATTTTTATCTATATTATTATAAAAACAAAGACCATTTTATGTCTAAAATAAAAGTTATTTTGTTCATTTACATAATTTGTCCTTTTAATTATTTCAACAACAAAAATTGACAATATAATTTGAAAGATAAATTGGAGAATTTAAAATAAAAAAGATAGTTTGAATACAAATTTTATCAATATTTCAAAATTATCCTTTAGAAATGATGATTTAATAAGATTATAATTGCATTTTTTACAAAATTTTGAATATGCAGTTAAGATTGAATTTAAGGTTTAATTCACTATTTAACCTTAACAATTAAAGTTTGAATATGCAAAAATTGCTTTCATATGTCTTGGTGATTATGAGCTAGCAATTTTAGCACATTCAATGTGTATACTAAAATTTTTATAACATAAAATAATTAAAATATTTAGTTATCTTCTTAAATTTATAATATTTTAAATGTATTTGTTTAAAATAGATAAATTATAATTTTATCAAAATCAATATGTTTTATTGATTTTTATTAATATACTTTTATCAAATAAATTTTTTGGTACTAAAAGAATAAGTAACTCAATTCAAATTTTTAATTAAACAAATTTACTTTTATCAAATAAATTTTTATAACACTTTTTTCCACAAAAAACAAGATTTTTTTTCTGTATTTGATTTCGATTAAAAATCAAAACCTAACCTATTCGATTCGATTTTCGATTCTAATTTTTTAAAAATCAAAATTTTCAATTAATCTACCGATCCGAAGCTAATCACCCAAAAATAGAGCATGTGTCTTAAAAATTGTCTCCCTGTGTCTTATAACATTGTCTCCCTGTCCCTATGCTTCTTTTCTCCTCTGCAAGAGGACATCAATGATTAATGTGGGTATGTCCCAGTGACTGTTTCAATCCAAAGAGGGGATAAAGGATAAGATTTTCCTGTCCTCTGCTGGACTTGACCCTACAAGTTATAAGTAGAGCAATACGAATTGTTGGAGTGAGTATTTTTTTAACAGTTATATGAGTGATTATATAAGGACGTTTTGTATTTGGTTAGATATGTCAAATTCAAAGTTTTGTTTATACCGGTAAAATTTTCTCATAAAACTCATGTGGAGATAGACAAAATTTACCGAATCACGTAAATTTGTGTCCGTTTTATTTTTTTATTTGTCGGATATTATTTTTGTTGGATATTGTTTCTGTCATTAAATCTACGAATGTGATTTGTATATTCTTAATAAATTAAATCTCGTGTTTGAGTTGCTTCTGATTTGTTCGATTTGATTTTCGGTTCTAATTTTTTAAAAATCAAAATTTTCGATTAATCAACCAAACCGAAGCCAATCACCCAAAAAAAAAAAAAAGAGCATGTGTTATAAAAATTGTCTCCCTGCCTTTATGCTTCTTTTGTCTTCTAAAAGAGGCCATGTTTTGAAAACCGGACTGGATCGGTGACCGGAGGCCAGTTGGATCTGGTTGAAGTGTAAAAATCGGCGGTGGTCAAAATCGAACCGGTTGAACCGGTTCAATTTTTTTTTTTTGAAATTTTTAAATTTTTTTAAGAATAAAAAAAGTAAAAGAAAAAAGAAAAATTATAAATTAAAGATGATGATTAAAAATGTTGGACATGTAATTTTTTGAAAAATGAATATATTTTTTTAAAATTTAATGAAGTGATAGTTATATGTGAATGTTTATATTTAATTTGTTATTTTATTTTGTTTAATCTCTCTTAAATTATGTCAAATATTTAATGTAAAAGAATTTATTTTTACTTTGAGTTGAAGTAAGAAACAAATTATTACTTAAATTAATGTGAAATATAAATTTTTATTTATTTATAGTTGATAAATTATGAAATAATATTATCTTCTAAAAAATGTACTTAAAAATAAATAAGTTGAAATTTTTTTTCAAATAATATTTTTTTATACCATTTGAAAGTTTTATTTTTTGATAATATTAAAATATTATATATATTTATAAAATTAAATATAATTATTATATTATTATGACATCGTACCGATTCAATTAATAATTAAATTAATTTAATTAGTAACCAGTAAAATTATCGATTTATTCTCCCATTCGATTTTGAAAACATTAACAAGAGGACATCAATGATTACTGTGGGTATGTCCCATGTGACTGTTTCAATCCAAAGAGGGGATAAGGATAAGATTTACCTGTCGTCTGCTGGACTTGACCCTACAATTCACGAACTTGCAAGGAAATTGAACAAAAGTAATCCATCTATTTCTTTTTTTTTATTTTCATTTTGTTGGGATTTAACTTGAGTATTTCAAGATCAAATTTAACTATAATTAAAATTATTTTGTTTATTAGATTTTCTAATTATAAATAAAGTAATCAAATAGTTTGTTTTTATAAATAGATGTATTTATTTAATTACTTGTATAGATCACTCGTAGAACTCATGATACTTATAGGGTAGTTATTTTAAGTTACAAAGAGCAATACGAATTGTTGGAGTGAGTATCTTTTTGGCAGTTATGAAAGTAGTTGCACAAGGACTTTTTGTATTGGGTTGGATATGCCAAATTCAAGGATTTGTTTATATTGGTAAAATTTTCTCATAAAACTCATGTGAAGGTAGGCAAAATTTGCCGAACTACGTAAAATTGTATCTGTTTTATTTTTCTATTTGTTGGATATCATTTTTGTCATTAAATTTGTGAATGTGATTTGTATATTCTTGATAAATTAAATCTCGTGTCTTGAGTTGCTTTTGTTATAATATAATATATATATATATATATATATTGTAGCTTGAAATTTGAGTTTGAATATAAGTGTGTTTGTCCCACATTGAAAAAATAAGAAGATCTCATCTATTATATAAAAAATAACACACTTAATAGTTTGAATTAAAACTTGGAGGGAAAATATAGAGGAAAGCCAAAAGTATATTATTATATATTTAAATTAATGCACGTGGCACATGCCACGTGCCACGTGTGTTTAAGAAAATATTATTTTCTTTTGCAAAATATTTATTTCTGGTAAGAAAATAACTTTATCCTCTTCTGGATACGTATCCTTCTGAAGAATTGCAATTTTTCAAAGTTCATGTTAAAAGGTTGTATCATTTCAAGAAATAATTAAGATTCATATGATACAACTATTGGGAATTATTATGATACTTCAGAAAGGATGTCTTCCACTAATATAAATATAACTCAGGAGAAGTGCCAAAAGTTATATATTCTTTTTTCTTAGAAAATAAGTCTTCCTTTTTTCTCTATTAAAATTTTCTCATATACTCAAAGACTTTCTGAAAGATCTTGAGAGAAAATTTTGAAGTTGCTATTCGCAGATTTCGGGTGGTTTTGTTGTATCCTATAAGTGAATTGCCATTTCAACCCGGTAGCAAACACATAGTGGGGGCAATAATCACTTTAAGAAAATGATATAAAAATGAAACAAAGAATCCAAAAATGGTATGAACTTCTCAAATATACATTTGAGTTTGGTTATTACAATATAGAGCCCTCAATGCAATAAATTCTAATATAGTCTCCTATATGAGTTTTTGATGACCATTTACCATAAAAGTACTCGAACTATACCAAAATTATACTTTCGATTACTAACATAGATTTTTAGATTTGCTCAAAATTGGAGTCATATAAATTTTTTAACTTAGAATCCCCCAATAAAATTCAAGTCCTACATCTAGATATATACAGAATAATGAGAAATTAAATTAAATGAACAACAGTAGGTTCATGAGAAACTTGAGCAAGAATAACGAGATACATTGACATTGTTTGGTTTAAGTAATTTGGCAAGGAAAGAAAAATATTAGGGAAAAGGAAAAAAAAAGTAAATAAATATAAAATCTTAAACTTGTTTGATCTTAGAAAAAAATAATGAAGAAAGAAATGAAGGACAAACGCGTGCAGAAGGAAAGAGAACCAAAATAGGTTTTTTTCTCATTTTTCTCACCATTTTGTAAGAAAAACCCATTTTCTTCAAACACATTATATTTTTCCTTAAATTTTCCTTTTTTTAACATTTTCTACTAACCAAACAATCAAAAATATTTTTCTTAGCATTTTCTTTTCTTTTTCCCGCCAACATCCTTACACAGTGTTATTGTCCCTTATGACTTATCTTTGGTCCATGAGATGTTGCAATTTCACTTTAAAGTTGGGAAAATATTTTAAATTATTACCATTAATAATTAGTGACAGACTTAATTATAATGATAATAAAAACATCAATATATTGTGATAAGATTTCATGTCACTAGGTTACGCTGTCATCATAGATATGTTATCGATTGTCAGTAGTGACAATTTAAATATTATATATTTTTATTACTATAATGACTATAGAAATATTAAAATGACAAAATAATTTTTTTTCTCATTTAATATATATATATAATTAGTAATAATTTTATATGCTACTTACTAATTTTTGTCTTATTATACAACGACTCTTCATGTACTTTTACACAAATTCGAGGGTACGAATTCGATTCGCTGTATATAATTAAATTAAGAGTGATTGAGTGATGAAAATCATCAAAATTTTCTGATTTAATTCAAAAATCTTGATTGAATCGAATAAATTATATCCAATCATACCAAAAAAATCTATCAAATTAAATATGATTGTCCCACAATCTTTGTCCCTAAGGAAATAATCTTGCAGTATTGGCCTGAGATGTTTACACTGAGAGAGACAGATGTGGTCGGTCGCGTGGGTGAGCATTTATTTGAATAACATTATTGGTACTAAATCCTATGGGCCCCACTACATTTAATTTATTTTATTCAATAAAATGAATATTGACAAAAGTTACAATTGTATTGATGAGTAGTAACTATTACTATATATTGACAATTATTGAACCCAAATTTTTAAAAAAAGAAAAGAAAAAAGACAAAAACTAAAAGGAAAAACGAACATGAGATTTACCCAGCTGAAGATACTTTAAAAAAGAAAAAAAAAATTAACGATAAAATAGTAAGTAATAATTAAAAATTATTACTAATTAATAATATATGTTAAATGACAAAAAATATTTTGTCACTCTAATAATTTTTATAAATTTTTATTAATAAGAATATTGTTTAAATTGTCACCAATAATAATTACTAACAAACTATAATGACAATATACCAATAATGAAAATTTTGTTACAAATGATATTTTTTTTATTCTCACTACATTATCATTATACATGTGTTATTAATTATCAACAATGAGAGTTTAAAATATTAGTTTATCACTATTAAGTCATATCGTAACAAAACCAACATTATTTTTTTCTAATAAACTCTAAGTGTGTGTATATTTGAATAAAAAACAAAAGTTATAATCATTTGAAAAATATCATTACTGATCAAGCAAAAGTTACTATCATTTAATATAGATAATTTTTATATTGCCACTTATTATTTGTTACTAGTATTACATTTTTTGCAGTGAGAAAAAGTCCTAAAAGTATTAATTAATTTATAAAAGGAAATTACAGATCTATAATAACGAATTCGTAGCACTAATTGTTTGAATTATTTTCATTTAGTATATATGAATTTAAAGTTTCTTAGTAACATTTTGAATTATTTTTTGAATCATTAGGATAGATTTCAAAACCATTCAAAATTGAAATCATTTAAAATATTTAGCTCAAAATTTTTTTAATTTGGGAATATATATGAGAGTGGGATTTTCCACTCCAGGTAGAAGAGAAGGAAACAACATATTCTATCTATACTATAATATATAAGGAAGGAAGTATTTGACCAAAATTAAGTTAATTTTGTCTAAATTCTAATTTCTGATCATATTTTTATATTATTCTAATTAATTTTTTAAAAAATTCATCGGTCATCGATTTTCTTGAGAATTTGTATTATTTAGTTGGCATGTGAAAGTTCTGCATGAAAAATAGGAAACCAATTGATTTACAACATATGATCTCTCCTATAGATGATTACTTCTGGTTAGATAAACTCATTTCTAGTGTGAAAAAAAAAAAGAAGGAAAGAAAAATAATTTCTCTTTATTTTGCTTATTCCTTAACTATCGTTTATATGGATCCTATAAATTACTAATATTTAAAAAAATGAAAAAGGTTTTGATTTTTAGATACAAAATTTTTATTCTGAATCATGATAGACTTAGATATTTAATAATTATAACTAGCTTTCCAAACCCCATATATATATATATATATATGTGTGTGTGTGTGTGTGTGTATTCCATCACAACTACCTTTTATGATTAGTAAGTAGCATGTTTATTAATTATAAAGTTAATTCCTAAATTTCTTTAGATTTATCTCATGTTGTCGAATGTTGAATGCTTCTATTTTTAAATGAGGTGTTCTTGTCGTTCTTCTTTGTCCTTTCTAGCCCTTTTGATAAATTTTCTTTCTTCACCTTCGTGTGTGTGTGAAGGCAAAAAGTTCAAACATTAGCTTTACAATCCGAGCTCTCATATTTTATTCTTCTCACATATTTACACCTTGAAAACACCGCAAGAAAATGCCTCTTCACTAATAAAAAATTTGTGATAAAGAGGAATTCGTTATAGTTCGAAGACAATTGTGATGAATTTTTAATGAATTACCAACAAACTTAATAAAATGAACAAAAAATATATGTTAGTTATGATACCTGTGACGGATATAAAGTGTATATATTGATATGAATAGTTCATCATAAATTTTATAACCTAAGTATGATTTTTGGATCTGTGATGGAAATTTCATCACAAAATTAGTTTTGTGACACATTTTGCTTTCATCACAAAATTAATTAGTGACAAAACATATACTAAAGTATTTGTAAAATAGTTCGTCTTAAATTTAATGAAACCAATCATTTTGTGATGGATTTATTTTTAAATCCGTTAATATATGCTTTGTCACTAATTAGTTTACGATGAAACTAAAATAAAGTGCGCCATATAACTAATTTTATAATGAAATTTTCATAACATATCAAAGAATTGTATTTAGAGCTATCCAATATGTGACAGACTCTTTGTATCAAAATATATTATCCATATTCGTCACAAAATATCATATAACTAAAATATATATTTTTGCTCAATTTTTTAAATTCATTAGAAATCCATAAAAAAAATCCATCACAATTATTTTCAGACAATGATGGAACTCTTTTCATCATAAATTTTTTATTAATGAATGGGTGTTCTCTTGTAGTGAATTAATCTTGAAAGAAATAGTTTTAGAAAAATTCATTATTTGAATTTTGTAATCCTTTTTCTTCTTTATTCTTTTTAAAGAGGGACATAATTAATTATTCAACTAGCCCTATAGAAAATTCAATCCAACGTGTGCATAACCAGCCCACTTAAGAATTATTCCCATCTTGATCTATAATTATTTTTATAATAAATTCAGTATAATTTATTTAATTTGTAAATAAAATAGATGGCTTTTAATAATTGCTCACTTTCATGGAACAACCACCTTATCCATTCAAAAATTTCACGGTCAGTTGATCCCTACCAATTATTAATTAGCCCTAAAAAATTGTTTTCTTAAATTCAAATTGATCCATACTTTTACCCTACCCATTGACAGATCGAATAATTGAATTTAGAAGGTTTGGTATTCCGAAGGTAGCCACTAACAATTCAAGATCCTTTCACACTCCAAACTCTTTTCTTATTCATTAATACGAAGAAGGTCCACGTAGGCATGGAAAGACAAGTGACGCTCAACCACAAGATTAAAACTTAATCAAGTGATCAATTATTATTACAACATATGACTCCCCTTATTGAAAAGATCAACAGCCAAAGCCTACATAGAAAGTACTTCTTCTACTTCTGATTCAGAAACTAGTGCCGGTGGTGGGTCAATGATACTGATCACCTTTTTAATGAACTCCACCACCACCGTGACGGTGTTTTTCATCGCCAGCTCAGAGAAGGTGTCACCCTCATCGAAGCTGGCTGAGCCACCACCGGCGAGATTAGAAAGTCCCCGGAAAATAATGAAAGGCACATTTTGCTGGTAACATACGAGCGCCACAGCTGCACTCTCCATGTCCACCGGGGCCACATTGAATTTGTGGCGCAAAAAGGTTCGATAGGCAGCATTGTCTAAGAAAATGTTGGCACTTGTTCCTCTTCCCCCTGCACGCACTCGGGGGGTGGTAGGTAGGCATGTTGTTGAATTGATGCAATTCTCCAATGGCGTGAGCTGATAAGGTCCTCAATTATTTTTACAAATTTAATAGTGATAAAAATTGTGTAAAAAATAATACAAATAAAAATTAGTAAAATGCATGTATGAATTTTCAGCAATGTAATTAATGATATATGCATAACAACAAGTGAAGGACAATAAAGATTTTATAAAGAATGGTAGTGCAAAAATGTCATATGATATTAACAAAGTTCCTATATATAAATAGACAAGATATTTTTGTTTAGTTAACAACTCTCACAAATTTAATAATGAATTGTGGATTTCGTGAAAGTTTAGATAGTTATATACTTATATATCATCATTATATCATCATGTATATATACTGACAACCAATCAACAACGTATAAATCAGTCAACAATGTACAAACCCTATCAACGTTGATTGTCACAATGTTATGACTGTATTATCACTATATATATACATGTACAGTTTGCCAAAATTAATAACTTAAACATAATTTTTATCCCTATCACATGTCATATATATGTCACATAAATAAAATACATATCATTAGTAACAACTTTAAAAAAATATAACGAAAGTGTTTTACCTGTATCTTGTAGATGTATCCAAAGTACTTCTTGTTGGTACGGACCCAAAATATATGTTGCCTTTGCTCGGGAGTGCCATCCACAGGGAAGATTTCCTCTGGTTGGTACCAAATATTATTTAAGAGATTATCATTTTCGCTGCATCCACTCACATTTGTGGCATATTTTGCAAATCTTAGGTATCCATAGTCTCTAGTGTAGTCACCATTCCCTTCAAAGGGCAGTTCATCGTCTCCCCCCTTTCCATACCTCTGCAAATATTATCATATATATATATATATATATATTAAGAATCTTTTCGGTAATTAGTGGGAAGGAAGTAAGTGTTGTGAATTTTTTATTTAAAAACACGCTTACTCAGAAAATTTACTTGAATTGTAAAATTAACAAGATTCCCTTTTTGTCAAGTTTGAATGTTTTGTATTATTGTGTATACAATGATGTATTATTTATGTTGCTTATGCCTATAATTTTACCAAAATTTTCTTAAGATATATTATTAGTATATAAATAAGGTTCAAAATTGGGCATATCTTTGACTTGCCACCCAAATTAATAAGTTTATATGATTAGTTTATATCTGGATTCATTTTTTGTAAACTTATTAAAATATCGTGTAAAGTATATGATGAATATTATAGGGAAGAGATTTATATACATGGTTCTCTTGAAAAAAGTTAATAATGAGATCTTCAACTTATTTCTAAAATTTTAACCATATTAACTATAAACTTATTGCTATTTACATCTTATAAACCTATGATTTTATTCTATTAGGACATTTTAACACTTATTATTAAAATAAGATCTAATATATTGTAAGATCTACACAACTTATAAGATGTTTTTAGCTTATTTTAACAGTAATATCAAATTTTTTAATAACAATATTGTTTAAACTTAAAGAAAACCAATACCTGCCAACTCCAAAGACCTGTGTGAGACCAGTCCCTAGGAATGATTACATCTCCAATATTGAGAGATGGATGTGCATTTCCAGCAACTCCATAATGTACAACTCCTTTCAGCCTGAATAAACTCACAAGAAGCTGTGTGGTGATGCCTGAGTTTAACTATTCACACACTTAAAAGGGTTAGTAGTGTGTATATATATATATATATATATATACGGTTGCCATATTAACAACAATATATAGTGATGATGCTAAATTTGTCAGGAGATATAAATAGCCAACTCTACAACGTATTATCTCGACAATATCGTGGCCTTATTTTTATCCTCATGAAAAGGTATCTCAACCATTAAATGTTGAAAGAAAGGACTAATTATTTATAAACTATTATTTTGAAACCCTCGACAACTAGTAAAACTTGATATTATCAGATTGCTTGATGAGTCGAGAGGCATTAAAAGAGACACGTGGCCCTTCATATGATGCTGATCAAATCCATCGGGAGATATGAAAAGGCTACTTTGCAGGTGTTGTTCTGTTAGTTTTGTTCTTATAAAAAAAGTATCTTTCAACGTGCAGGTAAACAATAAAGAGGATACATTATTTTCTTACCTACTTAACTATATGTACATATATGTAAGAATCAATCAGTACAAGTATATATAATACTGAGAGTTGAGATTAACAACAATATTTATATACCATGGATGAACCTGACATAACCAATATGACGCTTTGGTTAGCAATGGTTCCAAACCGAAACTTCTTCCCTGTGAAAACAGTACAATGTTAATTAATCCGAAATAGTTAAGAATTAATTACCCGGAAAAAAATAACAACAGCTTCCTAAGTATAGTACTCTGTCTTCTTACATACCAGCAAACTCAATGTCGGGGAGACTAATACTAGTACTAGGTGAGTAACTTGGATGTTGAAGAAGAGGGTTCATTTCAAACTGGCTTGGGATCACTATTCCAATATAAGGGCCATATTTATTGGCCCTGTTGATCTTTCTTTGTGTCTTTCCAGCTATGTTACCATATGCGTGATCTTGGGTTAATGCCAAGAAAGTTAAAGTGACAAAGAAGAGAAGCCTGATGAGAGCGGCCATATTCTTCACAATGATGATCAGAAAACTATGTGCATGTGCATGCAGATGTTAAAGAAAATGGAGTGAAAGGATGTGGGAAGTGAGGAGTAAGGGTACCATTATTTATAGAAAGGCAAATGGATTTTGTCTCCCTAAATTATAAATGTCATCAATAATAGATGGGGGACCCTAAAATTAATTAAATACCAAAAATGCCCATTCTGACTGAGAATTTGCATCTTTTGTATTTTGGGTGAGATCATGATCCATAAGATTTACATATGATGTAGAAAAATAGGAGCCGTAGATTTGGTACGATGTAGATGCTTAAGATTTGACCATCTCATCCAAGAAATACTTGTAAATATCAAATAGTACAAGTACCTCATCTATTTTCCATCATACATATTGGTAGAATAATATCTCAAGGCTACTAAATCTATAAATAATATTTAGTGATAAATATGATAATAGCATATCACCTTGTTATTGTCAAGTGTACTGCCAATTGCATTACAACTATATATGTTATTTTATCAGTTATCTAGAATGTGTGTCAAGCTGCAGCCATAACATAATTACACTAAGCCAAGGTACAATTTTTAGTGGCAACCGTAAATTGTAATATAGGGTTTTCCAAAAATTAATTTCGACCTCTTCTCATGATATTCTCCACATATCATATCTAAAATAAACAGTACAAAAAGTACATATTTTTTCTTTTTCATTTTTTTTATAAGGAGAATTATTCCCAAATTATCTTTAGTATCCATATGACCTCGAACTTATCTCCATATAGGACTAGGTTGGTGCTTATTTTGACCAGAGTTATCCCCATTAGAGTTATAGCCTCATGCAACTGAACTTGGTGGTAGTACAAAAAATATGTACTTACAATCTTTAATTTTACATACTAATAATTTTTTCAAAAAAAATTTGCATGTGAGCATGAATGTTAAGAATTAGTTATAATTTAAATTTTAAAATTTACAGTTATATATATAAAGACGATATTGCTGTATAATTGACCACTATACTGTAAGTAGAACATGTGATAATGTCGATCATAATTGCACGGTCTTGCATGCGGTGTCTTAAATGTCTCTCAACGTGTGTACAGATTTGCTCTGATTGTAATAACATCATTGGTCCTACCTGTCTTATCTTTTGATTTTCCAAATACCTCCTCACAATTTAGAGCCACAAAAAAGAGCACGTTTTATAATATTGTCATCTATTTTCTACTTTTGTCTACCACTAAAAAGACAATAATGTACGTAAATCTCAGGTGAATTACTTGAAGAAGATAATATATTCATTGATAAAATGAAAAAGAAAAAAGAAAAAGAAAAACTATATCTATCGCAGCATCTTATAAACAGTGTTAGTATCTCGTATCGATAAAATAAATAAGTTGATGTCTTAATATATGATTTTGGGTAATCCTCATCTTTTGAGTTAATTTTTAGTGTGAGTTATACCCAAATTTCATTTTTTGATATGGTATCGGAACCACCAATTTTCAATATTAGGTTATTAGTGTTGTTGGCCACTCATTTCATGTTATTCTACTATCCAAATATTCATTCCAAGCATGCATAGAGTGTATTAGTGTCTCATGTAGGTAAAATAAATAAGTTGTGGTTTTTATATATAATTTTGGATAATCTTCATCTCTTAAGCTAACTTTTAAGATGAGTTAGGCTCAAGGCCCATGAACGAGTACTAATTGTATATTATTGACTACAAATTGTGGAAGATGTGTGGTTTGATTGATCATTTTGTTGAGTTTGTACTAAATAAAATATTCTACAAGCCTTGATCGAAAAAGAGTTATAAAGTGCAAAATATATAAAAAGATATATTGATGAGTTGTGGGAATATTATTTTGTGTATGGATTCCATCATTCTTGATATACAATAATTAAAAAGAAATATTACTCCACATACCCAAATTCACATTTCATATCTTTGATCTATTATATATCCTAATCATGATTTTCCTACCTCTGAAGGGAAAGATACATCCATTTAGGTTGGTTGTGGGCGATGGTAAGAGATTTGAATCCTCAATAGCATGGTTCACACTCATGTACCTTAATCCTATGATTTAAGTTGTGAGTAAAAAATAGCAAAAAAGGGAGTTAACAGAAATTTGGGCAAAATTGTAATTTTCGTCCTATAACTTTGTTCACTTTAAAATTTTATTATGTAATTTGTCAATTTTCAAATTTAATCTTGTAGTTTTATAAAATTGCCATTAGCCTAATTTTGCTAGAAATTTACAATTTGAATTTATAATGTGGCACGTCAGAAGTTATAGCCATAGCCACAGACATTATTAGATTTGGAATGCTATGTTATCATTTCGGAGTGACACATCATTACTCTGGCACCATGTCATGAATTTTGGCTAAATGATTTTCTAGTCAATCATATTGATATAATAATTTTATGAAATATATAGGACAAAATTTGAAATTTGCAAGCTATAGGACAAAATTCCAAAATGTACAAAGTTACAAAACAAAAAATATAATTTCTCCCAAAAATTTCTAACAAAAAATTACTAGTATTCCCTAGCACAACATATCTAATAAAAGTTCTTTCTTCTTGGGCATCCGTTTCATTCTTTCGAGCTTTGATGGGAACACCGGCAAACGTCACCCAGTGTCCAATTCGGCCCAGACAAAGTTATGGCTACCGCTTCACCATAACAGGGCAGGAAGGAACTCTCTGGCAGCATGCTATTGTGCAATGGCTCCGAGCCACAGTGTATGGAGCCCTCATCATCCAGCCCAAACCAGGCCGTTCATATCTCTTTCCAAAGCCATATAGAGAAATCCCAATAATTCTTGGTAATTCCTTAACTTATAATTCAATTGAAGATCATATATATATATATATATATATTTATATTATTTGAATTTCAAACTTCACATATAGAAGTATGAGAAAATGCCACTGAACCAATTAAGTATCATACATGATAATGATAGAGTTCAACTCATAAAGATTAAATTTCTAACTGCAGGAGAATGGTGAAATGCTAGTGTTATTGATGTAGAGAGCCAAGCACTAGCAAATAGAGCTACACCAAATATATTAGATGCTTATACTATTAATGACCAACCTGGAGATCTCTATCCATGCTCTCCAAATCGAAAGTATCACATAAGAGGTCAAAAATTTGCATTTTCAATAATAGGAATACCCTTTAAGAGCACCAAAATCATTAAGTAACTCTCAAAATTCACATACACTTGATTGGATCAGATCTTGACCTGACCTGATATCCCAGTGGACCTAAAACAATGACCATTAGTTGAACTGTAATGCCCCAAAATTTTACTTTGTATTTGATTGATTAATATACTTTATTTTATTTTATTTACTATTTCCATTAAAATTGCAGTAAGGCATGAACTATATTTTTGGAATAATATATTTATATATAATATATAGATAATATTATATTATCTTTTGATCAAATGGTGATAATTAATATTATATATATACACATTGTAAATACTCTATATTTTGGAGAGTATGAGTTATAGTTCTACTTAAATTAATATTATACTAATACAAGGAGTTGAATTATTGAATTCTGAGAATTAAAAATAGAGTACTAGAATATAATGAGATTATCCTAGTCCTAGAAGGAAATTGACTAGAGTCCAACTTGAACTAAACAACTTCTTTCACATAAATATAGTCCCTAAAAACAAAACCCTATTTACATCTAATAGTAAACGAAAGAGGAAAAAGGGGAAGAAGGAAAAGGGACAGCAGCTGTGGCAGAGGGGAAAGGAAAAGGAGACGGCATTTACCGGAAGTGCAATAGAAATTACACAAGGTAATTCATGACTTTGTAGACTTTATATTTGATAATTGCGAAATTCAATAATACTATTAGGTTTTGATTTACTACTTCTTCCTGATAGAATTAAGCAAAGTGATCAACATAAAAATTTTACATCTATTTAGGTTTCTGATGCCTCCTAAATCACTCCAATCCAATTTAAATGGAGTAAGTTATGACAAAAAAACTAAGAAGTGTCCAGTCAAAAGATATAGGACTTTGATTTTCCCAAAAATGGATATTGGTGATGCCTTTACTATTACTTCCCAGTTGAATTAAGTAAAATAATCAACATAGGAATTTTAAATATGTTTCGTAGGTTTCTATTTCTGCATGAATCACTTCAATCCGATATGTATGGAGAAAGCTATGACTAAAATACAAAGGTGTGGCAAGACAGAAAATACAGGGCTCCGATTTTCCTAGAACAGAATATTGTGATACCTTTTGCTACTTGATTTATATTTAATTTGGAAATATGGTCAAATAAGAACTCAATATATGTCTCTTAGGTTTTCAAATCCTTTAGAATCACTTTAATTCGATGTATAGAGAGTTAGATATGACCAAAATACTACAGTGTGGCAATGTAAAAATACAGGACTTTGATTTTCCTAGAACAGAATATTGGGATGACTTTTACTGATCTATTCCTATTTAATTGGGAAATATGGTCAATTTATGAGTTTCATATGCATCTCTTAGGTTTCTACATCTGCATAAATAACCTCAATCCAATTTATGTAGAGAAAGTTATGATCAAAATACTAAGATGTGTCAAGTCTGGAAATACATGGCTTTGATTTTCCTAAAACAGAATATTTTGACACCTTTTATTACTTGATTTAGATTGAATATGGAAATATGGTCAACATAAGAACTAAATATTTATATCTTATGTTTTTATAGACATTTAAATCACTTTAATCCGATGCAGAGGGAGAACGTTATGGCCAAAAAAACTACAGTGTGGAAATATAGAAAATATAGGACTTTGATTTTTCAAGAACAGAATATTGTGACAATATTTACTACTCGATACTGATTTAATTGGGCAGTAATGTCAACATATGAATTGTAGATCTATATGCTATGTTTTCACAGGATTTTGAATCACCTTCATCCAAGGCCTGTAGTAAAAGTTATAATTTAGATACAATCGAGTGCCACATCAAAAAATTTCCTAAAAGTTGAAAATCTGCTTTCTCACCACTGCTGCCTCTTGAATTCAATTTTCTCTCTCATATTAGCCAATTTAATTGCATCATCAATACAATAGTTTTAGTACTCTTTTGTAGCTTTGTAATGCCATAAGAACCGAGTCAATTGGATATCTAGAAAGAGTCTTATGAGCGAATCCAAAAGAACGTACGAAAGTATAAATTCTTAATAAATTTTGTAGGTATGTATGTACTAGGCCAGTCCCAAATAAAATTTATCTTGTTAGTCAGTTAAATTGGTGATTGATTTATTTGTTAAATGAATAAGGTGACTCAACATTTGAATCAGTTGATTCTGAGATAGGCGAATGACTTCCAGGATTGATTCTGAAAGTGAGTGCCTAAACCTATAAATTTATATATATTATTATGTTTCAAAACCCAGAAGGATATATGTTATTGTACGATTTGCTCGTAAATTATTTTTAAGAAACATTGCACTTTATATGTTTTCCACTGTGCACTAAAAATTTCTTATTTATTTTCCTTTCTTGCATTATTGTTGGACAAAAGAAATAATTATCTTGTTTTATTTCTGGATAAAAGAAATATTTTTCTGTTGTGCTATTTTTGGATAAATGAAAACCTATACTTTCATGATTTTTCTCATGCTCCTAGACTCATAAATTAAATTCGATGATAAACTGGACTACTGGAATTACTGTTACTGTTACTGTTAATTGAATCCAACTTGATCTGGGTGTGCGAGGGTCTTCATTGGGTAGCAGTGGGCTAGCCAGTTAAACCCCAAGGCCCCATGGCCTAATCCCCCCAGTGCATAACAGAAGCCGTTTGTGGCTGAAGTGGTCGTAGAAATTCCCGGGGACGCTCAGGCACTATTTTGGTAAGGTCGCACCTTGCCCAAAGCGATAAGGGACTGTTATGGTGAGAGTCATAAGATTGACTGACTACAGCAAAACTGACTGATCATCGTATTTAAGTTGATAGTCTAGAAAAATAATTTATAAAATTCTTGACTGGTTATTGCTTGACTATTTATAAAATTTTTGACTTGTTACTTCTTGACTGTTTATAAAATACTTGATTGTAACTGCTTGACTGTTTAAAACAATTTTCACTTATGTTTTGCTCAAATATTTTCACTGTACGAATTCTTGAACATTTCACTGTACAAATGATTTTAATTCCTAAACTCACATTGCACACACGTGGCACTCACTGAGTCTTTTACTCATACTATTTTTTTTTCTACTTTCTTCTAGTAGACCTAAAACTTAGCCCTAGTGAGGTAGAAGATCCAGTTACTAACAAAAATTGGGGTTGAAGTATTATTTAGGGACTTCTACAGTGGTTTTAGTTCGTTACGACATTAGCTTATTAGTCACTTTCATGAATTTTAAGGTGAAAATAAAAGATTAGATATTTTTATTATTTTTATGTTTGAGATTTATTTAGCTACTAGAAATGTACGAAGGTTTATTTATGATCCATATTTTGATTGGCAACTCATGTATTTGGGATTGAATTTCACGTCTCGAAACCAGACTATATGGTTCGATTTTGGGACGTGACACGAACACACGCGTCAACATCTAGTCACACCACCTAGAAGGAGCACTACTGAACCACACCATTGCACTACTATAAATACCACAATCATTTGGCTACTAAGAAACAAGGAAACAACATGCAAATTCCTCCTCCTCATCAACCTAAAGAGCCCCTGACCTCTATATAACTCATACTCACATCATATTCATTAGAAAGTTTTCATTCTATGCTAAAGAATTGAGCTACACTCAAGATCACTGATCACAAGACGTGACCCAATCTTAAAGTTGTTCAACCTCTTGACTAGCGGACATATAAATTTATTGGCATCATTTCGCTCAATATGAAGCTTCATATTGAAGGTAATCAACTTATTAATGGAATACCTACCCAAAGAAATGGTAAGTAATCATAAAATTTTTAGTTTTAATAACTTCTGCTGAGCTTCATATATAACCGTGCTTTATTTTTTAACAGCAGTGTACAAAAATTTCATTTCAATCGACTTTCCGTGCCAACAAACAATAATCTATTTATTATGAGTAAAAGTAGAATTATTACTTGAAGGTTTCTTTATGCAATTTTATCTACTTTGAGCTTTTATCTTATAATTTATCAAATTTTAAATTTAATTCTGTATATTTCATACAATTGTCATATTTAACCTAATTTCACTAAAAATTCATGATATTGCCTGAGTTTATGATGTGGCACACCAATATTTATAATCATGATATCAAATCAGGTGCACCACATCATCATTCTAAGCAATCATATCATCATTTTGATGCACCACATCATCAATTACTGAAATTATTAGTGTTATTAATTAGACAGGTACTGAAAGGACTTTCATAAACTTCTTTCCTTCCAAATTTCACAAATCCAATGATGATGTTTGTGATTATTTTTATGATTTTATCTTTTATTAGACATATCAAAATATGATTAAGACAGAGTCAAATTCCTCATATTCTCGCATCATATGCATAATTATTGTATTTGGTAATTATCTATTACATTGACCTTCTAAGATTTGGGGAAATTTCCAACACAAGGCTGCCAATGAGTCGGATGTGGATCGTATTAGTTATATTTGAGTGTGAATTTGATTAACAAAATCTATATTTGAATCTAACCCGATATTCTATAGGATCTTTGTTAGTCAATACTGTACCCGAATTCGATGGATATTCAAAATTTAATAAAAAAATCCAACCCGATTTCTATATATTTTTTTCTTTTTTTCCTCTTTTAGATTATATAAAATATTGTATTTATAAATTAAATTTACATTATATTTGAATTTTTAATAATTTTTTATTGCATATCAATTAAAAAGTCAAATATTTGAATACTAAATGCCTATTTTTAGATTATATTGATACATATATATAAATTATTATACATTATTACATTTGACATTTTATCAGTATCCCTCTTATTTTTAAGTGAAGGAAAGACTAAAAGATAATTAGATGAATTATTACACATAATATAAACGTTAATATAGATATTAGATCAATATAATATATAGATTTTATTTTAAAATTTTTATTATTATTATATATAAGAGTATTAATTTCATAAAAAATTATTAAAGTTCAGATTTAGATCTTTAACGGATCAGATTGCTTAATTTTGTATTCAATCCATTTATTTTGGATTACAAATATTTATAATTGGATCTAATCTATTGGATAAAAACTTTAAAATTTGTATTGCATTCAATTCAAATTCAAATTAAAATCGAATCCATTGACAGTTCTCTTCCAGCATATGGGCATACTATAAATTTGGACTATGAAAAGCCCAAATTTGCCGGCTGAAGGAGCGGCGGAGCGGTGGAAGTGAGGGCACACGCTCCTGCAGTCCCGATGACAAGTTATGGGGAGTTTTGAGAAGAAGATTGTATTATAATTCAGCATCATTTTTGTTTTAGTTGAGTTGTTTAACAGTATAGAATTTGTTAAGTTTAGTTAGATAGATAGTTAGCATTTGAGTAATAAGCCTTATAAATAGATGCAAACCATTGTGCATCAGAGATAAACGATTTTACTCCATCCCAAGAAATTCTTCCTTCTTTCTCTACATGGTACCGGAGCACAAGTTCTTGGGCCTCTAATTTCTTTTTTCTTCTTGGTTGAGTTTTCATTTTTATATTCATCAATGGCGGTGGAATCGACTAATCAAGAATTAGTGGACTGCAACCATCCATTATTTCTTCATCCATAAGACACTTTGGGAACAAATTCTTGTCTCTTAGCAACTTACGGGAATTGAGAATTATGCCCTTTGGAGTCGTTCGATGCGGACTGCATTACTTGCAAAGAACAAAGCCGGCTTTGTCGATGGCACCTATTTCAAGGATCAATTTGAGCCTACTTTAACGAATCAATGGGAACAGTGTAACGCCATTGTATTGTCGTGGATTATGAATACAGTATCTAACGATTTACTTAGCGGAATTATTTACTCTTCAAATTCGTGTTGATCGATCTTTTCACTCCCCTACCAATAATGTCACTCAAAATGAATTTTCAAACACTTCCAACTCTTCAATCCCTATTACTTCTTTGATACATCCAAGCCTTGCTACTAGTTCCAATGCTCCCCCAGTTTTCACTACTGAACAATATTATCAAATATTGAAGCTTCTAAATAAAGATGGTGGTGCATATATCTTAGCCAATATAGCAGGTATTGCAACTTCTTTTACGGCTAATTCAGACGATAAGTGGATCATTGATATAGGTGCCTCTAATCACAAAACTTCTTTACATTTGCTTCCCTTTCAACAACCAATCTCTTCCGCTTCTCTTAATACTGTTCGATTGCCTAATTTGATCTCAGTTTCAAAACTCACCAAAGGTCTTGGTTGCTCAGTTACTTGTTATCCTGATTTTTGGCCTCACCTAATATTAGGCCTCGTTATTCAAATATGCCCAGATCCTTAGCTGCAAAAGGGGACACCAGCCTTTCCTTCCTTTGGCACAAATGTTTAGGACATGTGCCTTTTAAGAAGCTTAAACTTCTTTCTCCTTTTTAGTCACTTACTATTGATTTAGAGCATGGTAAAATCTGTCCGTTAGCTAGAGAGAATTGTTTTCCCTTTGTAACAAGTCATTCCCACTCATCTTCACCATTTTAACTTGTTCATGTTGTTGTTTGGGGTCCATATAAAACGCCTACTTATAATGGAAATCATTTTTTCTTAACCCTTGTGGATGATTTCTCTCGCATGACTTGAATTGTTTTAATGAAACTTAAGAGTGATGTTGTACTTCATTTAAAAACATTCCTAGCATTAGTTAAAAACCAATTCTCAACCAATGATCAACGCATTTGTACAAACAATGGAACAGAGTTTTTTAATGCAGAATGCACATATCTTTTTCAAACCTAAGGCATTGTTCACCAAAGTTCACGTGTTAATACCCCACGGCAAAATGGTGTTGTTGAGCGCAAACACAAATACCTTTTAGAGATTGCTCGGGCATTACGCTTTCAATTTTTTCTTCTATTAAAATTCTAGGGAGATTGCATTTTAACAGCACCTTACATAATACATAGACTGCCATCAAGTGTCCTTCAGAACAAAACACCTTATGAGGTCCTTCACAAAGTTCCACCTACTTATGATCATATAAAGGTTTTTTGTTGTCTTTTTTATGCCACTATTCCCAAATATATCGATAAGTTTACATCTCGGTTAAGACCATCAGTATATCTTGGAAATTCACCCACTCAAAAGGGCTATCGATTATATGATCTTCAAACTAAGACCATTTTTATTAGTAGATATGTTTTATTTCGTGAAGACATTTTCTCTTTTCAGCATGAGAAATTCAATTATGATCCACCTTTTCCCACCACATCCATTTTTTATTCCTTTGATTCTATAGATGTTTTCTCCTCCCAACCTCATGTCCTTGATCCCGATCCCACTTCTAGAATTATAATTTCTCCACAGGTTCCATCTCCTTCACAAAACATAACTTCTCAAAATAATTCTTCAACACAACAACCTATTACTTCTATTGAACCATTGAGAAGGTCCAGTCGTTCAATTAGACCTCCTATTTGGATGACAGATCACATCTCCTCGAATGCCAACCTTAAGCCAACTACTGTTGAGTACCACGTATTTTTTCGTTATTCAATTGCTAACTTCATTTCATAGTCATTTATCCACCCCCTATCAGTCTTTTCTTTCCTCTTTTTCTGCATCAATTGAACCTAAATCTTATGAAGAGGCTATAAGAGACAGTAACTGGGTCGAAGTTATGAAATTGGAGTTGAAGGCTTTAGAAGACAATAAGACTTGGGAAATAATCCCCTTCCTAAAGGAAAAAAGGCCTATTGGTTGCCAGTGGGTCTACAAAATAAAATATAAGTCCAACGAAGAGGTTGAAAGATTTAAAGCACGGCTGGTAGCTAAAGGTTATAGCCGAAAAGAAGGGTTGGATTTTCAAGAAACTTTCTCTCCAATAGTGAAGATGGTCACAGTCAGAGTTATTCTTTCACTAGCTACTATGAAAAACTGGCCACTTTATCAAATGGATGTGTATAATGCATTTTTACAAGGGGATCTTTATGAAGAAATTTATGTGGAACTTCCATTGGGTGTTCATAATTGGAGGGAGAAGCATGTTTGTCGACCGCTTAAGTCACTATACTATTTGAAACAAGCCTCTAGACAGTGGAACTTGAAGCTCACTGAGGCATTGTTGGAATCAGGTTGTGTACAGAGCCATTTTGATTTTTTGCTTTTTATTAAGAGGACAAGGAATAAAATTGTTATGATTCTCATCTATGTGGACGATTTGCTAATCACGGGAAATGATGAAGAAATGCTAAAGCAAACTAAGTTGGAGTTGCAGCAAAAATTTAAAATAAAGGATCTTGGAGAGCTGCGTTTTTTTCTTAGAATTGAGGTAGCTAGATCAAAGTAAGGAAATTTGTTAATTCAGCGCAAATATGCTCTGGAAATCATCTCAAAATCAGGCTTAGGGGGAGCAAAACCTGTTAGAACACCACTAGAACCAAATAAAAGGCTGACTTCAATAGAGTATGATCAACAAGTTGGAGCAAAAGATGATAAGTTGCTCGAGAATCCGGGAGGTTATCAACGTTTGATTGGAAAGTTATTGTATTTGACTATGACAAGGCCGGATATAGCATATTTAGTCTAAACTTTGAGCTAATTTATGCATGCTCCTAAGAAATCTCATCTGGATGCAGCGTTAAGAGTGGTGAAATATATTAAGAATAAACATGGTCTTGGAGTTCTCATGTCAGCAGAGAAATCTAATAAACTAGTAGCCTATAGTGACTCTGATTGGGCAACCTGCCCAATGGCTAGGAAGTTGGTTATTGGATATTGCGTAAAACTTGGCAATTCATTGACTTCATAGAAATCAAAAAAACAGAACACAATATCAAGAAGTTCACCAGAAGCTGAACACCGGAGTATGGCATCGGCTGTTGCTGAAGTTGTATGGTTGACAGGACTTCTTAAAGAACTTGGACTTCAAATAGAACTACCGGTCAAGCTTATGTGTGACAGTATGGCAGCCATATAGATAGCAGGAAACCCAATTTTTCATGAGAGGACAAAACATATAGAAATAGATTGCTATTTCATTAGGAAAAAGGTCCAACAAGGACTGATCAAAACTTAGCATGTATCAACTAAAGAACAACTTGCAGACTTACTGACAAAGGAGCTTTGCAAAGGACAGCGTGATACTTTACTTTCCAAATAGGAGTGTTAGATAGGTAGTTAGCATTTGAGTAGTAAGCCCTATAAATAGATGCAAACCATTGTGCATAAGAGATAAGCGATTTTATTCCTTCCCAAGAAATTCTTCCTTCTTTCTCTATAGGGAGGATGGAGGGGAGGGGGAAAGAGCATGCATTGAGCATGTTGGTGGTGATCTACGGCGGTGTAGAAGCAGGGGTGGCGGTGGCGCCAGAGGAGGAGGTGGCGCATGCTGTGATGTTGGCTTTGCAAGGCGATTACAGTGCGAGAGGAAGAAGAAAAAGGGCCTAGCTTCTGAAGATTCTACGAGAGAATGGAAGGGTGGATATGGCTGAATATTATATATTATATATAATAATAATAATAATTAATAAATATGGATTTTTTATTTTAAAATATTATATATATTATTATTCATTTTGCCCCTTTCCATTATTGCCTTCTTGCAATAACATTCTTGTCAAGTTATGTAAGAATAATGAATATGGAGTATTTAAATAATTTTTTAAATGTAATTAATTAATAAATATAAAAAGGTTACATCGTTTGAATTTTATCATTTGAGTAGGGATTTAACGATCATATATTCATACAATACACTATCTAAAAGAATTATTCGCATAGAATGAAGTGATTGGTTTAAGAAGAGAAAGTTTTGTGCTCGTTTTTTCCGTTTGCAATTTTTTCTTTATAAAATATAAATATATCAAATGGACTCTATCAATAGACTTTTTCTAATATGCAGACTTTCATTTGGAATAAACTTATTAACATTATATTTGTTTTAAGGATTTTGAAAAGAAAAAGGAGAGTATCACATTATGTTTGATTTATGGATTTTGGTGAGGAAAAGAAAAGAAAACACTAAGGAAAATATTTTTTATTATTTGGTTGATAAGAAAAATACTAAAGAAAGAAAAATTTGAGGGAAAATATAGTGTATTTGAGAAAAATGAATTTCCTCACATTGAGGTACCCTCTCTTATTATCTTACACTTTCATCACTTCTATTTTCCTGATTCCTTTTTTCATCATTTTCGTTAACAACTAAATAAATTTGAGATTTTATATTTTTTTATCTTCTTGTTTTCCCTAACATTTTCTTTTCCTTGTCAAAATTCTTAAACCAAACATAGTGTTAGAGAAAATGAAAAGAAAAGAAAAAAAATATAAAATTTTCAAATTTGTTTAGTTGTTAAAGAAAATAATGAAGAAAGGGATGTGGAAAAGAGATGTAATGAATATGTTGAAGAATAAGAGAGAGTCTTCCTCATTTTCCTCATCATTTTGTGAGAACAATTCATTTTCCTTATATACACTATATTTTTTCATAAATTTTCCTTTCTTTAATACTTTCCTTACCAACCAAACAATCAAAAGAATTTTCCATAGAATTTTTTTTTCTTTTCCTCACTAAAATCTACGAAGCAGACATAGTGTAAATATGGAACTTAAGGAGTGAAAAATGAATTTCAATTGAGTCATTGTAACACTCTTGCAATTCTTCATAATTACACAAATATCTCACCTTTTAGATTTATTTTATATTTTCATCCTCTAACAAATACAATTCATTTGGCTTAGCATATACTTGAATTTCCAAGTGCCCTTTTTAAGTTGGTTCTTAGCAAACAACTCTTATATCATCTAAAGACACTCCAAGTTTTATATTCTTATCAATGGTTTGCACATTTTGTTTAGCTCAAGAAGTCCCAAATATCTTTTGTA
>JACGDI010005847.1:353691-369412 GCA_014898725.1 Jacaranda copaia
TTTTAATTTGGGAATATGAGGGTGGGATTTTGCACACTAGGTAGAAGAGAAAGGGAACAACATAATCTAACTATACTATAATATATAAGGAAGGAAGTATTTGACTAATTTCTGATCATATTTTTATATTATTTTAATTAATTCTGAAAAAAGTTCATTGGTCATCCTCTTGAGAATTTGTATTATTTAGTTGACACGTAAAAATTCTGCATGAAAAATAGGAAACTAATTAATTTACAAGATATGATCTCTCCTGTTGATGATTACTATTTCTCTTTGTTTTGCTTATTCCTTAATTAATTATCATCATTTCTCTTTGTTTTGCTTATTCCTTAATTAACTATCATTTATATGGATTCTATAAATTACTAATAAAAAAAAAGGAGGAAAAGAAGAAGGTTTTGATAAACATGCATGATATTATTTTTTCGATACACAATTTTTTATTTTGAATCATGATAGAATTAGATATTTAATAATTATAACTTGCTTTTCAAGCCATATACATATATTTATATATATATATATATAAATATATTTTTCCCATCTTTTATGATGAGTACGTAGCATTTTATTAATAACAAAGTCAATTCCTAAATTTCCTTAGATTTATCTCAAGTTCTTGAATGTTGAATGCTTCTATTTTTTAATGAGAAGATGTTCTATGTTGTTCTTCTCTGTCCTTTCTAGCCCTATTAATAATTTTGTTTCTTCACTCTTTTTTGCCCTTTTTCTTTTTTATTATTATTATTAATTTTTTTAATAGACTAAGTTCAAACATTTAGCTTTACAATCTGATCAAGGTCTCATATTTATTCTTCTTATGCTTTTTCTTTTTTATTCTTTTTAAAGTGAGCCATAATAAATTATTCAACTGTCATTTCAGAAAATTCAATCCAACGCTGGCAAAACCAGCCCACTTAAGAATATTCTCAACTTGATCTGTAATTATTTTTATAATTAATTTAATTTAATATATTCAATTTGTAAATATAGATAAATGGCTTTTAATAATTGTTCAATTTCATCGAACAACCACTTTATCCATTCAAAAATTTCACATTCAGTTGGTCCATACCAAATAATAATTAGGCCTAAAAAAGTGTTTTATTAAATTCAGATTGATCCATACTAATTTATTAAATTTAGATTCGTCCATACCTTTACCCTTTCCATCGACAGACCGAATAATTGAATTTAGAAGGTCCGATATTCTCAAACTAGCCAACAACAATTCAAGATCCTTCACACTCAAGTTCTCTTTTTATTCATTAATACACACATGACCAAGGAAAGACAAGCCACACTCAACCACAAGATTAAAAACTAATCAAGTGATCAATTATTATTACAACACCTGACTCCCCTTATTGAAAAGATCAGCAGCCAAAGCCTACATAGAAAGTACTTCTCCTACTTCCGATTCAGAAACTAGCGCCGGTGGTGGTCTAATGATACTGATCACCTTTTTAATGAACTCCACCACCACAGCGACGGAGTTTTTCGCCGCCAGCTCGGAGAAGGTGTCAGCCTCATTGGACCCGGCGGAGCCACCACCGGCGAGATTAGAAATTGCCCGGAAAGCAATGAAAGGCACATTTCGCTGGTAACATACGAGCGCCACAGCTGCACTCTCCATGTCCACAAGGTTCGCATAGAATTTTTTGTACAAAAAGGTTCTGTAGGCAGCATTATCTAAGTAAATGTTGGCACTTGTTCCTTTTCCCACTGAACCCACTATGGGGGTGGTAGGTAGGCATGTTGTTGAATTGACGCAGATCTCCAATGGCGTGTTCTGATAAGGTCCTCAATTATTTTTACAAATTTAATAGTGATAAAAATTGTGTAAAAAATAATACAAATAAAAATCAGTAAAATGCATGTATGAATTATCAGCAATGTAATTAATAATATATGCATAACAACAAGTGAAGGACAATAAAGATTTTCTAAAGAATGGTAGTGCAAAAATGTCATATGATATTAACAAAGTTCCTATATATAAAAAGACAAGTTATTTTTGTTTAGTTAACAACTCTTACCAATTTAATAATGAATTGTGGATTTTGTGAAAGTTTAGATAGTTATATACTTATATAGCATCATTATATTATCATGTATATATATATACTGACAACCAATCAACAACGTATAAATCAATCAACAACGTACTAACACTATCAACGTTGATTGTCACAATGCTATGACAGTATTATCGCTATATATATACATGTACAGTTTGTCAAAATTAATAACTTAAACATAATTTTTATCCCATTTACATGTCATATATATGTCACATAAATATAATACATATCATTAGTAACAGCTTTAAAAAAATATAACGAAAGTGTTTTACCTGTATCTTGTAGATGTATCCTACGTACTTCTTGTTGGCAGGGACCCAAAATATGTGTTGCCTTTGCTCGGAAGTGCCATCCACAGGGAAGATTTCCTCTGGTTGATACCAAATATTATTTAAGAGATTATCATTTTTGCTGCATCCACTCACATTTGTGGCATATTTTGCAAATCTTAGGTATCCATAGTGTCTGGTGTAGTCACCATTCCCTTCAAAGGGCAGTTCATCTTCTACCCCCTTTCCATACCTCTGCAAATATTATCATATATATATACACACACACTCGCACATTAGGGATCTTTTCTGTAATTAATAGGATGGAAGTAAATGTCGTGAATTTTTTTGTTAAAAACACGCTTACTTAGAGAATTTGTTTGAGCAGTAAAAGTGAATCGATATCCTTTTTGTCAAGTTTGAATGTTGTGTTATTGTGTGTACTGTGATCTACTTAATATTTATGTTGCTTTTGCTTATACTTTTACTGATATGCCCTTAAGATATATTATTAGTATATAAATAAGGTTCAAAATTGAACATATCTTTGGCTTGCTACCAAAATATTAAGTATATGTGCTTAGTTCATATATGTTCATTTATTATAAATTTCTTAAAACATCATGTATAATATTATAAAGTATCTTATGAATGTTTTAAGGAAGAGATTTATATGGTTCTCTTCAAAAAGTTAATAATGAGATCTTTAACTTATTTTTAAAATTTTAATCATATTAATTATAAATTTGCTGCTATTTACAATTATAGACCTATGACTTTATTCTATTAGGACATTTTAAAACTTATTATTTAAATAAGATCTAATATATTGTAAGATCTATAAGATGTCTTTAGCTTATTTTAATAATACCGAATTATTTGATAACAATATTGTTTAAACTTAAAGAAAACTAGTACCTGCCAACTCCAAAGACCTATGTGAGACCAGGCCCTAGGAATGATAACATCTCCAATATGGAGATTAGGATTTGCATTTCTAGCAACTCCATAATGCACAACTCCTTTCAGCTTGAATAAACTCACAAGAAGCTTTGTGGTGATGCCTGCGTTTAACTATTCACACAAACTTAAAAGGGTTAGTAGAGTGTGTGTGTACGTAGTTGCCATATTAACAACAATACATAGTGATGATGCTAAATTTGTCGGGAGGCATAAATAGCCAACTCTACTATGTATTATCTCACGGACAATATCGTGGGTTTTTATCCTTATAAAATGGCATCTCATCTATTAAATGTTAAAAAAAGGACTAATTATTTATAAATTGCTATTTTGAAACCCTCAACGATTACTTTACGACAGGTTAAGACTTGATATTATCAAATTACTCAACCAATTGAGAGACATGAAAAGACACACGTGACCCTTATGGTGCCGATCAAATCCATTGAAAGATATAAAAGGGCCCACTCTACAGATGTTGTTCTATTAGTTTTATTCTTATAAAAAAATCTCTCAATAAACATTAAAGAGGGATGCATTATCTTCTTACCTACTTACTTAACTTCATATACATATATATAAGAATTAATCAGTACACATATATACATATAATATTGATAGTTGAGATTAACAACAATATTTATATACCATGGATGAACCTGACATAACCAATATAACGCTTTGGTTAGCAATGGTTCCAAACCGAAACATCTTCCCTGTGAAAACAATATTATGTTAATCCGAAATAATTAAGAATAAATTACCCAGAAGAAAATGACAACCGTATCCTAAGTATAGTACTTTATCTTCTTACATACCTGCAAATTCAACGTCGGGGAGACAGTTATCAGAGTAACTTGGATGTTGAAGAAGAGGGTTCATTTCAAACTGGTTTGGGATCACTATTCCAATATAAGGGCCATATTTATTGGCCCTGTTGATCATTCCTTGTGTCTTTCCAGGTATGCTACCATATGCGTGATCTTGGGTTAATGCCAAGAAAGTTAAAGTGATAAAGAAGAGAAGCCTGATGAGAGCGGCCATATTTTTCACAATAATGATCAGAAAACTGTGTACATGTGCGTGCAGATGTGAAAGAAAATGGAGTGGGGGACGTGGGAAGTGAGGAGTAAGGGAACCATTATTCATAGAAAGGGAAATGGATTCAGTCCCGCTAAATTGTAATGTCAATAATAGATGGGGGATCCTAAAATTAATTAAATACCAAAAATACCCATTCTGGCCTAGGATTCGCGTCTTTTGTATTTTACGTCAGATCATGATCGATCACGTTTATGTATGATCTAAAAGAATAAGAGCCGTAGATTTGGGGTAACGTGGATGCTTAAGATTGGACCATTTCATCCAAGAATTACTCGTAAATGTCAAATAGTATAAATACCTCATCTGCCAAGCCATACTTTCTTAAATATAAGCATTCCAATATTATTAATTTGATATGCTTGAATTGACTTCAGTGTTTGAGGATATTTGTAGAGATCACTCTCGGCTATGTTGTTGTGGCTGCATATTGTAGATTTCGTAACTCACTTGTGCTTACGCGATCCAAGCCTCGGGAGAGTCATGATCTCGATGAATCACTTCAATCACACATCACTAATTATAGTAAAATAAACTTTGTTGTGATATCTGGGCTTATTATAAACTAAACGAGCTGAGGATTTTCAAAAAGTATTTAAGTTGTTTTCTAATATCTCATCCAAAGAGGAACTTTCTTAAAAAAATTAATTAAATTTTTTATCATGCATGTTGACAGGATAATATCTCAATACTATTAAGTCTATAAATAATATTTAGTGACTATATCACCTTGTTATTGTCAAGTGTACTACCAATTGCATTACAACTATATATGTTATTTTATCAATTATCTAGAATGTGTCAAGATGCGGCCATAACGTAATCATACTAAGCCAAGGGTGGGTCAATTTTCAGTGAAAACTGTAAATTGTAATATAGTGTTTTCCGCAAATTAATTCCGACCTATTCTCATGATATTCTTCGCATATTATATCTGAAATAAATACCAGAAAAAATACATAGGTAATGTTTAGCTATAGATTGTATATTTTGAATTATATATTTTGAGAGAATGAGCTTTAGGAATGGAATTGGAGAATGTAAAGTTGTATTGGGAAATATGATAAATGTTTGTTTATATTTTAGGAAATAGTTAGAAAAAATTTTTGAAAAATTTTGATATATTTGTTTATGTTTTGGAAGAGACAATTTTCACTGTACGGCCAAATCAATACTTTTTTGTTAGGTCTTGTAGGTGAAATAAAATTGAATAATTTTTTTACTATTAGAATAATAATAAAATATGTATAATATATAATATGTATTTATTTATTGAAAAATGAAAAAGTTTTGGGATAATGAAAGATAGAATATGGTAATTTGAAAATTTTAATTTGGTATTTTGGAGGAAAAATTTTTGTATGTTTGCCAAAATGTAACCAAAGATGGCCGCACTTTTTCTTTTTTTAAATAAAGGAGGATCGTCCCTAAACTATTCTGAAAACCCTACTGTGGTCTCGAACTCACTCCCCGTTTAGGGTTAAAATTGATACAATTAAAATTGCTTTGACCTGAGTGATTCCCATTAGAATTATAAGTCCACACAACTGAACTCGACAATAGTACAAAAAATACGTACTTACAATCTTTCAGGTTTACAGACTAATAATTTTTCCAAAAAGAATTTACATGTGAGTAAAAATATTAAGAATTAGTTATAATTTAAATTTTAAATTTTATATATATATATATATATATAAAGACGATATTGCTGTATAATTCACCACTTGACTATATATATAACATGTGATAATATCAATCATAATTGCACGGTCTTGCGTCCACTGTCTTACATGTCTCCTAACTTGTGTACATTTTGCTTTGATTGTAATAACATTGGTCCTACTTGTCTATTATCTTTTGATTTTCCAAATACCTCCTCATAATTTAGAGCCACAAAAAAGAGCACCTTTTATAATATTGTCATCTATTTTCTACTTTTGTCTTCTACTAAAAAGAAAATAATGTACGTAAATCTCAGGTGAATTACTTGAAGAAGATAATATATATTATCTGCGCCAAAAAAATTAAAATTACTTCGTTCAATAAAATGAAAAAAAAAAAGAAAGAAAAGAAAAGCAATATTTGTCGCAACATCTTATAAAAAGTGTTAGTATCTCGTATTGGTAAAATAAATAAGATGTAATTCCTATATATAGTTTTGAATAATTCTCACTTATTAAACTAGTTTTAAGGGTGGTTAGGCCCAAAGTGTATTTTTTGACATGGTATCGGAACTACCCAAATGTTCATTCCTGGGCATGTACGGGATGTATTAGTTTCCAACATCGATAAAATAAATAGAGTATGATCTCTATATATGGTATTAGACAATCATTATTTCTTAAGCTAACTTTTGAAGTGAATTATGCCTAAAGCCCATGAACGAGTGCTAATTATATTATTGACTACTAATTGTTGAAGGTGCGTGGTTTGATTGACCATTTTGTTGAGTTTGTACTAAATAAAATATTCTACAAAGCCTAATCGCAAAAGAGTTACAAAGTGCAAAATATATAAAAAGATATATTAATGAATTGTGGGAATATTATTATGTGTATGGATTCCATCATTCTTGATATACAATAATTAAAAAGAAATATTATTCAATAGACCCATATTCACATTTCATATGTTTTGATCTACTATATGTCCGAATCATAATTCCCTACTTCTGAAGGGAAGATAAATCCATTTTAGGTCGGTTGTGGGCGATGATCAAAAATTTGAATCCTTAGTATCATGGTTCACACCCATGTATTATAATCCTTTCATTTAAGATCGTACTTGTAATCACTAATTTTTTACCCTAAGAGAATTAACCTTTCATTTCCCTAGCTGTCACAAGCTAAGTAAAAAAGAGCAAAAAAGGGAGTTAACAAAAATTCGGGCAAAATTGCATTTTTCATCCTATAATTTGGTTAAATTTGAAATTTTATTATTTAATTTGTCAAATTTTAAATTTAATCTTGTAGTTTCATAAAATTGTCATTAGCCTAATTTTGTTGGAAATTTACAATTTGATGGGCATTTATAATGTGGCGCATCAGAAGTTATAGTCACTTATATTATCAGATTTGGAATGCTATGTTATCATTTCGGAGTGACACATCATTACTCCGGCATCATGTCATGAATTCTAGCTAAATTAATTTCTAGTAAATTAGATTAATATAATAATTTTATGAAATATATAGGACTAAATTTGAAATTTACAAGTGATAGGAAAAAATTCTAAAATGGATAAAGTTACAAAACAAAAAATATAATTTTTCCCAAAAATTTCTAACAAAATATTACTAGTATTCCCTAGCACAACACATCTAATAAAAGTTCGTTCTTCTTGAGCATCCATTTTATTCTTTTGAGTTTGGAAGGGAATAATTAGAAAAATAATAAGAACACTCTTTAAGAGCACCAAAATCATTAAGTAACTCTCAACATTCACATCAACTTGATCAGATCAGATCTCGACCTGACCTAATATTCCGATGGACCCAAAACAATGACCATTAGACAAATGTACACGGCAAGATCTAGTTACACCACCTAGAAGGAACACTACTAAACCACACCATTACACTACCATAAATACCACAATCATTTGCCTTCTAAGAAACAAGGAAACAAAATGCAAATTTCTCCTCCTCATTGACCTAAAAAGCCCCCGACCTTCGTATAACTCATACTCACATCATCTTCATTAGAAAGTTTCACTCTACACTAGAGAATTGAGCTACACCCAAGATCACTGATCGACAAACTTGACCCAATCTCAAAGCTGTTGACCTCTCGACTAGTGGGCATATAAATTTACTAGCATCATTCCGCTCAATATGAAGCTTAACATTGAGGATAATTAACTTATTAATGGAATACTTACCCAAAAAAAGGGTTAATAATCATAATTTTTTAAGTTTTAATAACTTCTATTGAGCTTCATATATACCTATGCTTGATTTTTTAACGTCAATGTATTCATTTCAATCGACTTTCCAGCCAAACAAACAATAATGTATTTATCATGAGTAAAAGTAGAATTATCACTTAAAGGTTTTTTTTATGCAATTTTATCTATTTTGAGATTTTCTCTTATAATTTATTGAATTTTCAAATTTAATTTCATATAATTGTCATATTTAACCTAATTTAACTGGAAATTCATGATTTTGCCTGAGTTTATGATGTGGCACACCAATATTTATATGTAACTAAATCAAGTGCACCACATCATCATTCTGACCAATCATATCATCATTTCAACATACCACATCATCAATTACTGAAACCATTAGTGTTATTTATAAGACGGGTACTGAAAGGACTTTCATAAACTTCTTTCCTTCCAAATTTCACAAATCCGATGATAATATTTGTGATTATTTTCATGATTTTATCTTTTATTAGTTGTGCCAAAATATGATTAAGACAAAGTCAAGTTCCTCATACTCACAATATATGCATAATTATTGTATTTGGTAATTATCTATTACATAGGCTTTTAAGATTTGGGGAAAATTTGGCACTTTAGATTCTCTATTCCACCCCATGTTTCATCTTTTGCTCCAATATGATGTATATATGTTAAGTATATTTGATTATCAATCAATTATTTTTATAAAAAAATATTAAAACTCATGTCATACATCTATACAATAAAATATGAAATGAAATATATATTAGAATAAAGAATTTAAACTGTAAATATGGACCATAAAAAGCCCAAAGTGAAGGAGAAAAATTGAATTGGCCTCGATGCCAAATTTGCAAATGTCCAACCAAGCGATGACATCGAATCTCTTTTATCAAACAGGCCCATAAAAGAAATTAAAATGGGCCGGCCCAATAATCGGAAACCCAAAATGTAGCCCAAATTTCAATTCTTGAA
The DNA here is from genome assembly GCA_014898725.1 of Jacaranda copaia. Lineage (NCBI taxonomy): Eukaryota > Viridiplantae > Streptophyta > Magnoliopsida > Lamiales > Bignoniaceae > Jacaranda > Jacaranda copaia. Next base: position 363,000 of record JACGDI010005847.1, read on the forward strand.
TGGGCCTTCAAGCCCAATAAGCACACACAATTTTCTTGCCGGTCCGCACCTCCCCCGAGTCCCGATTACTGCAACTCCAGTACTGTACATGCAAAAAGAAAGACGCAGACTGGCCTAAATGCATCATCTGAAGATATCCAGCGAATCCTCCACCTGATTTCTCTCTCACACACAGCACACACTAGATAAATCAACTCATACGCCGCCGCGCCGGAATCTGTGTTCTTGATCGTGTTTTTGTAATATCTGGCCGCCATGAAAACCAACCAGCCAAAGCTGAAAACCACCCCACGTAGTCCGCTGTTTTCGTGTGGATTCTTTCGCCAATGCACGCAGACTGTTCTCAGTCCCACCACCTCCACTCCACCGCCCCTCCCTCAAGCGCCACCGCCTCCACCGCCGCCTCCAGCGAAGCAGCCACTGCCTACCCAGCCGGAGTCGTCATCTTCTTCTTCTTCAAACACCTCCCAGAGTTTCACTCAGTGGAGGTTTCCGCTCTCCAACTCACCCATATCCCACCACTCATCATATGCACAGCCCAAAACCGAACCCGAAGCACTGTCCGAACCGGACCCGAAAATGGACGCTGTTGCTCCACCGCTCACCAAAACCAGCTTGGAGGAAGTCTTCCATGTCGCGGAGCTGCAATTCAGTTCCGGGTCGGATGCGGGTCGTGTCGGGGCAGTCCATTTGCTGGAGAGGTCGCTAGTTCCGAACCCACGTTCAACCGTGGACAACTACCCTTGCCCGGCGGCGGTGGTGGCTGGGGTGGTGGCGTGTTTGCGGGAAGGGGTGGCGCGTAAGCCTGCGAGTAAGGTGTTGCTGGCATTATGTTTGGTGGAGGGAAACCGGCGCGTGGCGGTGGAGGCGGGAGCGGTGACGGCGGTGGTTGAGGCACTGACAGACGCTGAGAGCGCGGTGGCGGAGAGGTCGTTAGCGGCGTTGGAACTACTGTGCACGACTGCTGAAGGTGCAGCGGAGGTGAGGGCACACGCCCTGGCGGTGCCGATGATGGTGCAAGTTATGGGGAGGATGGAGGGGAGGGGGAAAGAGCATGCGCTAAGCGTGCTGGCGGTGATATACGGCGGTTTGGAAGAAGGGGTGGTGGTGGCGCCTGCGGAGGAGGTGGCGCGTGCCGTGATGTTGGCTTTGCAAGGCGATTGCAGTGCGAGAGGGAGAAGAAAAGGGGCCCAGCTTCTGAAGATTCTGCAAGAAAATGGACGGGTGGATATGGCTGAAGAGGAGAGATGAACGGGCTGGATTCGTCTAATTTTAGTCAAAGTTGTAAGATAAAATAATTGACTGTGACCGCACCTGCTTTACCTGAAAAGGGGGAGACCGAGACATATCGTTTGTTTGTTGTAGTAATTATAATAATAATGAATAAATGTAGATTTTTTATTTTTAAAATGTATATTATTCATTTCGGCTCTTTGCATTATTGCCTTCTTGCAATAACATTCTTGTTATGTTTTGTAAGAATATGGTGTATTTAAATAATTTCTTTAAATGTAATTAATTAATAAATTTAAGAAAAGGTTACATTGTTGAATTTTATCATTTAAGTAGAGATCTAATGATAGTTTATTCATACAATATACTATCCAATCAAGAATTATACGTATAGAATGAAAATGACTGGTTTGAAAAGAGAGAGGTTTGTGCTAGTTTTTTCGTTTTGAAGTTTTTTCTTTAAAATATAAATATATCAAATGTACTTTATTAATAGACTTTTTTAATGTGGAGACTTTTATTTGGATTAGATTTACTAACATTATATTTGATTCGTTGACTGTGTATTGAAATTTAAGTAGAAAATGATAAAAATGACAAAAAAATAATGCAAAACAATGCGAAAACAGACGAGATGATGTCAAAACAGAATGACAAGACGAGCCCTGATGCACATGGGCAAAACGCTATGTGCCAAGGCACACAGCTACTCCACCCAAGTGCCTGGACGAATTTTTTGTTGTGACTTGCACCAAGACGCAAGCAGGCCACGCCCTGGTGCAAGGTGTTTGGAATCATGCACCAGGCACAAACTGTGTGTGCCTTGGCACGATTCAACCTGCGCAAATTGGGCACTTGCAGGTTGGGGCGCAAATTTTGTGTGCCGCAACACATAAGGCCCAAGCCTATTTTGCGTTTTATTTGAATTTTTTAAGCCTCATTTTCTTTAAGGTTGGATAGAGCAAACCCTATCATCAGTGGTTTTAGATTATTTTGAGATTTATTCTCTACAACGGAGGTTAAAACAAGGATATTAAGTGTTCTTGTCATATTTGAAAGACTTAAGTTTGTACTTGATACTTGATTTGAAATAAATAAATTTATCTCTTTGTCAAGTGAATTCAGCATATTGCCAAATCACTTTAAATCTTATGCTCTTTTCATTGAATTATTTTGCTTGTATTTCTCAATTATTATTATTTAGTCTTTTTGGAATACAATAGCTTCAAGGATTTTGATAAGAAAAGTAAAGGAAAAGAAAAGAAAAAAATATAAAAATTTCAAATTTATTTAGTTGTTAAATAAAATAATGAAGAAAATGATGAGGAAAAGAGAGGTGATTAATATGTTGGAGAAGAAGAGATAGTTTAAATAGGTTTTTCCCTCATTTTTTTCATCATTTTACGAGAAAAATTCATTTTTCTTAGATATATTATTTTTTTTTTCAAATTTTCCTTTTTTTAATATTTTTCTCACCAACCAAACAAAAATATTTTTCATAGCAATTTCTTTTTTTTTCCTCGCCAAAATCCATAAAGGAGACATAGTGTGAATATGGAATTTAAGGAGTGAAAAATGAATTTCCATTGAGTCCTTGTAACATACTTGCAATTCCCTATAACTGCACAAAATATCTCACCTTTTAGGTTTATTTTATATTTTCATTCTCTAACAAATACAATTCATTTGGCTTAGCATATACTTGATTTTCCTAGTGCCCTTCTTATGGTGGTCCTCAGCAAACAACTCTTATATCTTCTAAGTCCACATTTGATATGGAAGATTATAGTGATTAGTTCTTTTAATCCATGTTAGTAATTTATTTAATAGAAGAGATTATAGTGACGGATCAAGTTAAGATTGGCTCCGAACCCATACTGTTCACGCGATTGGGCCAAATTATCATCCTATGATTAGAGGTAAGATTGTAATTTGATCAGATCAACTAAAAAATATATGGATGAATTTATCCCTCATTTTGACACAACTAATTTTTAAAGATAGAGGCAATAACAAAATTTAAGAAAATAGTCTTTCTCAATCTTTCAAATTAAATAAGAATGCAAGATTATGAAATTTATTATTTGAACTACAATCTCTAATATCAAATAGGTATATTAATCAATTCAAATAGTTTCTAATTTTATCAAGTCAAAATTAGGCGTGATTAATAATTTTTCGCATTAAACGTGGCCTAAAGATACACCAAATTTTATATTCTAATCCATAGTTTGCATTTTATTTTTAGCTCAAGAACTCCCAAATATCTTTTGCACTTACCTTTTTAAGCAGTTCATCAAGTAAAAATTGTGGCTTGAAAACTCCAAGATACCTTCTAGTTTTTGGTTCTTGGCCAATGCTTCAGCAATTTTTACACTTTGTTTATAGTAAAGGAGTAAAGTCCTTTGCCTCTAAGCTTAAGAAGACTTGAGGATGACATTCAATTTTTTAACTCATTTATTTTACCTATATTTATGTTCACTCAGAATTCTTTTTACCCAAGACTTGGTGCCCGTTTGGTTTTGTTTCCAAAGTACCTTTTCATTCTCTTCAAAAAATAAAAACAGAAAATCATCAACTTCTCCTCTATTTTATAGATATTTTTATTTTCAGTACATTTTTCCAAATACAATATTACACACTCTCTCTATTTTCACTTTTTATTTTTTTCTACTTACATTTACACGATTTTTAATACAAAACATTAGGCTTTGTTTGGTTACATTATCCCAAAACAGAATTATTCTGGGAGAATGAAACCAAACATATGTCTTTCTTTTCTTCCAAAATGATTTCTAAAATAACCAGATTATCATTACAATTTAACTGACAAATAACCAAAAATCTTATATTTTTTACATCACAAATGACCCAATAAAAAGATATTGATTTGACTGATACAGTAGAATTTGTCTCCTTAAAAAATATAAACAAATATACCAAATTTTTCCAAAATAATTTTTTTAATATTCCCAAATTATAAACAAACATACATCACAATCTCCAATACAAATTTCACATTCCCCAACCCCATTCCCAAAATTTATTTTCCCAAAATATATAATCCAAAATACATAATTTGTAAACAAACATTACATTACATTTTCTAAATACATCTCATTTCATTCTTGCATAATCATTACATTTTAAACAAACCCTCCAAATAATATTTTATTTTCAAAAATACATTTATAATTAACTTTTCATTATTTATTTTCACCAAAAAATAAAAATGCCTTTAAAAAACAAAATCAAATGACCCCTTAGTCTACTTATCTGAAAGATATTGCCCTCGCTCTCAAAAGCGAGTAATTCTAACTTCACTCTGCCTTGCACGTTGTACCAAAAAAGTCTCGTAGCAATTTTTAAACATTAAATTGAAAGAAAAAAGAGAGAAATAACACATAATAAGATGTGATCCAATAAAAAATTTACCACTAGACATGTAAATAGTACCTTAAAATATTGAACGAGGTACGTTATGTTACTTTTCATGACTCTCTTTTTTACCATTAAATAAATAAAACCTAATTCAAGCACTAGAATTGGGTTTTCACGTACTGAAAAAATCTTGGCGCCCATGATGTTTTTCTTGCAAAGCTTTTACTTGAAGGAATGAGATTTTTATTATTACAAGGATTGAATTAGCATAACCCCATAACCTTATAATCAACAAGAATCAACCTCATAAGCTTAAATCTAAGTAACTAACTAAATACCAAAACCATCAACCGACTAATTAAGCAATGGTAGTTAATTAGTCCAATAAGATTACCTACATTTGAATGTATGACTTCTGACGACTGACAATCAAATCCAAATAATTAGGTGCAGTGACTTAATTGGTCCAATGAAATCATCAAGTTTAAGATTTAAACCCTATTAGATTTTTTTTATTTACACAAATACGCAATCAAAGGCTCGTTATAATTCGAAATCCAAACCTTACATTTGAGAACGATGTCGTTGAACTAATTAATCATTCAATCCCTATTAGACCTTAGCACGCACGACTTTAAATAAAAAAGAAAAAGAAAAAAAAGAAATCAAATACAAACTTGTCAATTTCTTCACACGTACGCCATTGCAATCAAGAATTGAATCACTTATAAATTAATTCTCCCCAACCAAACACAGAAAAACACACAATCAACTTATGGAAGAAGAATTAGAAGAATACCTACAAACTCGAGCTTCACTATAAACAAGACCCCTCCGACAAAAGTACCCATTTTCCGGGCTACAATGCCTATCCTCCGTGCAAACACACAGCCCTTCCAGAGCACAACCATCCTGCTCAACACCCCCACCTCGTCCGAAAACTATCTCATCGGACCACTCGCCGGAAAACATATTCCGAGGATCAAATCCCTTTTTCACCTCGACAAACCTCCCAAAATTCGGATACTTCTTCCTCACATCAACAAACGCAAGGTTTCTATTCTTAGCCCAATGGGGCCTCGCCCCGTACTTGAAGAACGCCATCTGCTCCACTTCTTCCATTACATCCTGATTAAGTCTTGGAGTTTTCGCATCATCGGCTCGATAGCAGTTGAAATCCACAACAACTGAGTCCTCGGGTTGTCCTAAATACGCGTCGGATTTTCTGATGAAACGTAGGAGGAAGCCATTGTAGATGTCGAGTCCGCAGAAGTTTTGGGGGTTCATGTCCCTTAGTTTTTTAACGTCCCGGATGAAATCTGCGAAATTTTTGGCTGGAAATATGGCTGTCGATTCGTAGAAAAAGAGGGCTTTGATTCTCGGGTCCCAGGGGCAGGCGGTGTCTTTGTTTGTGGAGTATAAACATGAGCCGGAGGTTTGCATTTTTCCCTGATGTCCGATTACGGGGTAGCCGGTGAAGATTAGCTGGTTGTTTTTCAATCCATTGGCTGTTAGTTTCTTGTACGCTACGAAGGAGGATGCGAGTATGCATTTTCCGTTCACGTTCCTTGCATTCTCGGCTGCTTTTTCTGCACCAGAAACAGATGGGTTATGGGCATTTCTGCAGTTTGCTCTTTCATTATCTTTTTGTACTCTATATGAAAAGTTAAAAACTACAAAACTACATAAATTTATGATATAAATAAAGAAAAAGAATTTGATTGCATTTTTGTTTTTGGGTACTTATGCATGTCATGATTAATGTTTTATATTATTATGCAAGGGTAATATAGTCTTTT
>JACGDI010005847.1:369512-383148 GCA_014898725.1 Jacaranda copaia
ATTTCTTATTTTATATCTATTTTTATATAAATAAAAAATATAAATTGAAGTAGAAAATTTCTGTAAATAATAAAGAGTTTGAACAACTATTCAATCAAATGATATTAAATATGTTTTATTATCTCTTCTAAAAAAATAAGATATTTATACAATTGTATCCTTATATCCACATCAATGTTAAAAACTACTATTTGATGAAATATTGAGAACAATTTTTTTGCTTTTTTTTTAAAAAAAACTTCTCGAGACCAATAACTAAGATGAATTTGCATGAATTTGTTAGTATATTACAAGTAATATTTTTTATAAGAACTCCAAAACCCATAATTAATCTATCTCAAAACCCCAAATTAAAGCAATAAAAGAAAAGAAAAGAGGAGAAAAAAGAAAAATCAAAGAGGAACTTTATATATATATATATATATCATGATCCATTGGTTAATATTCCAAGATAATTATAATTTGAAATAAATTAAAGGACTAATTAAGTATACATTAATTACCTGATGCTCGGACTGATTTGGCTATAATGGCAAAATTTGATTGAAATCCGACAAAATCATTAACCCCATCTCCCGAAGTTTTCAAAGGAACTCTAACATCGTATCTGTAAACTGCTGTATGTCTCGATGGGTACCATTGAATGTCACCAAACTCGTATTTCTTGGCATGATCCATAAATTCATCCTCAATGCCAACATCACTAGTAAAGTTGAAGGTGATGCTCCTCTTGAATCCACGTTCCAATGAGAATGTCACCTATAAATTAATAATGTTCTCAACTTCAATGATAAACAACTTTTTAGTTCTTTATTTATTCGGGGGGAAAAAGGTTAATTTCTATGTTTTTGTTGGGTTTTTTGTGAAATTCTAGATTCACAATCAAAACGGGTATCTTGTTTGCACTTTGAATTATCTATTCTATTTTCTATTCATCTTCTACTCTAATCTGCTATGTTTATGATAAATGTATTTGATTCTCAATTAATTATTTTTATAAAAAAATATTTAATATTTATATTATATGTTCGTAAAATGAAATAGAGAATTTAAATTGCTTTTTTTGTAACAAGGGTTTCTAGCATCTTGTGATACTCATAATTTGGGTTTATATAAAGTTTTACTGGTGTGTTTTAAAGTTCTAGTCCACAATTATATGAGTCATTTTCGTAATAATAATTTTAACTGCTCTTGATACTCGTAATTTTGAATTATATTTTAGTAGTATGTTTCAAAATTCTAGATCCATATCATATAATGAGCCCTTTTCGGTAATTAGAGTTTCAATGGCTTTTAACATCGATTATTTTGAATTTTTTTTTTTAGTGTGTATTTCAAAAATCCAAGTCCACAATTAAATGAGCCCTTTTAATGAACTAGGGTTTCAACAACTTATTAACACTTGTAGTTTTAAATTATATATTTTTGTATTTCTATCTATTGTAATAAATTCTCTCTTTTTATGAACAAAACTAACTTGAATCTTGTATTGATTTATGATTCCATGTTTCTAATTATTGCGCTTTAACTTATAAAATTTACAAACAAGAGTTAAACACGTTTTATTTCCCAAAGTTTTTGGTTACAATATTCAAGAAAAAAAGATTCCTTTACTTCTTACAAGGACCAAATTTCTTCTTCTTCTTCTTCTCTTTTTCTTTAATTCAAAAATTGGAGGTTAATCATAAACAAAATCAATAAGATAACCCAAACAAACCACTAATATTTCTCCCATTTAGAAATGAAATTCAAAATTCTAATTTTCAAAACAGAAAAATAGAGCCAAAAGAAATATGACATGATATATATATAGTACATATAGTTATAAATATATATCTAAATATATTTGAGGACGATTTTCTTTTAAAAAACTATATAAATAAATAAATATATATGGGAGAGAGAGAGGGATATTATACTAACCTTAGAAATGACACCCAGCAATCCCAGAGACACTTTTGCAGCATTAAGAAATGGATCATTGCCCATCAAATCGACAGCTTTTGCAAACCCTTCTGATTCTTTAGCAGGAACTATTAATCTAACTCCAATAACATGATCATGAACCGCTCCGCCCTTGCCCCACCATGAGCTGCCGTGTGCGGCGGTGCTTATCACCCCGCCGACACTGACACCCTCCCAATAGGGCGCGGCCACCAGGCTCAGCCCCTCTGCCTCCACTCTATCGATCACCGCCCGAAGTCCGACGCCAGCATCCGCCGTGACGGCGAGATTCTCCACATCAACATCGATGCTCGTGTTGTACTTCTCCGTACTTATTAGGATTCCACTTTCATTCCGGCCCGCCGCCGCCGCCGCCGGGCACGCGAATTTTGGTATAGTGTGTGAAAATTTGGAGACGACTTTTACTTTGAGATTGTTCTTGTTAGCATTGGCCACGGCGGAGATGAGCTCGTCCTCGGTGGTGGGGTAGACGGCTGCCGCCGCGTGGCAGTCTTTCCGGTCGCCCCAGACGCCATAGGAATTGTAAAGAGTGCAGCCGGATTGGTCGCATTGGACGGGGTTTGGTGGTGGCATGCCGCCTATAAGGGCCGAGCCCCATATGACAACGATGAATGTGGACCGTAGGATTTTTGATAACTCATGCTTTGCCATTGGGATAAATCCTCTACAATCCACAAGAAATCCTTTTATATTGTAACTTGATTGGATTAACACAAAGGGAATTCTCCATAATTTTGGTGTTGCTTAATTTTCACTATGTGAGTATATTAATGTGCCATAAATATTTCATATATTTTATCTGAGTCTAAATCTAACACTTGATTGATCGATATTTATGGAAAAACTGACTTTTAATTTTTTTGAAAGATTTAGATTGTACGATAAATCAAAAACTCGATAAAAATTCAACTTTAGGTTGAATACGTCCAATCAATAAAAAATGTGAATTCCTCTATCATGCAAAATAGAAGTCATTTCCAATTGTTAGGTATAGTGTCCTTGGAATTATCTTAATTAATACGCAAGGGTTGTTTCTTTGAAGGGAAGACAAAAGAATGGACATAACTTGGATTGGATACTAAGATTTGGACATTTATATGTGTTGATTAATAATCAAATAGTTGGTCCATTAAATGCAAATTTGATGCCAATGAATATAAAATGTCATGAGTTGATGAAATTGTATATATTTGGAAGTATACCACTCACTTGATTCTCATATTAAATAAGAAGATATGAGGTTGAAGTGCTTGGGTTTGCATATAAATCCAAGCAAAAAATGACAAGTAACAAAATGTCCCTCTAATTTAAAAGTTCACCCCACTTAAGGTAAAAATTTGAAGAATAAAAGAAGGTACATTTTGGTTTCATAACATCCATATATATAATGTAGACACACTATGAAAAAAAAAAATTGTGACAAAATAATACGTAAAAATGCAAAACTAATCATTAATTTTATATATTAAGTGACAAAAGAATTAATTTTGTCATTACAATAATTTTTACAAATTAAATAATAACAAGATTGTGTTAAAGTTGTTGCTATAAACAATTAGTAACACACTTATAGTGACAATGAAAATCTTATCCCAAATTATAACGATAATTTTATTATTACTAAGTTGTTACCATAAATGTGTCACTATTTATTAATATTAACAACTTAAAACATTAATCTTTGTCACAATTGAGTCATGTTGTGACAAGATAAAAACTCTTGTGACTTAAAAATTGATCACTAGTAACAAGATAAAAGTTATTGTCACTCAATACATATTATTAGTGACAACTTTTATTTTATCACTTATTATTTTGTCACTAATATTATTTTTTTTTAATGGCATCCCAAAACTTCGAATCTCAATTAAATTAAAATTAATACTAGGTCAAACTCATTAGTAGGCTGTTCAAGGGTTTTCTTGGAGTGGATTGAGTCAATGCAAGTTCTATTGTATTGATAATGAGATTGATGACAAAATGGATTTTTCGATGAATGTATTGAAAGAGAATTCGATTTGATTGAATAATATATGATTGATGGATGATGATCGATTATTTGTTACATAATTTTAATTAAACTATATCCTACTCTAAAAACAGGATATAGCAGGTCTTATAGCAAACAATAGAATTAAAAATTTATATGTCACAAAGATTAGAATTTCCAAAATTATGTGTTGACCTCACACAAGGCTTCTTAGAGGTATGGCAAAGCCAGACTGAGGCTTCTTAGAGGTTTGGCAAAGCCAGACTGAAATTAAACAACCTTTGCGGACACGATAATGTTGTAATTTTTCACAATTTGCACTTTTTATACAATCAATTCTTGCAAAATCCATTTCATATGAATCTATTTTTTTTTATGAATTATCAAAAAACTGTGTTCCAACTGCACACATGTATAAATATTCATATAAAACAATCACTACAAAAAATATATATATAATATTAGTGACAAAGTAAACACTACCACTAATAACATGTATTAAGTGGCAATAAATTTTATCTTGTCACTGATAATAACTTTTAAGTAACAATAATTTTTACTTTGTTACAATATAACTCAATAGTAACAAAAATTAATATTTTAAGTTGTCATCATTAACAATTAGTAACAACCCAATGATAATAAAAATTATCATCATAATTTGTGACAAGATTTTTATTAACATTGTAAGTATATTATTAATTCTCTATGGTGACAATTTAAACATTATTTTTATCACTATTTAGTTTGTAAAAAATATTAAGATAATAAAACTAAATTTTTTGTCACCTAATATACATCATTAATGACAACTTTTGATTTGTCACTCTTTTGTCACCAATTTATCTTTTTCTTATAATGAATATTTATCGGACTAATGTCTGTTCATATAAGTTTTGTCCCAAATCCTATAACCATTGTATTTAAAATGGATGTTTATGGATTGATTGTCAAGAAATCAAATCCAAATTCACTTTATTAGTGAATAGCAAGAAAATTGAACAAAAAATTTAAGTATAAATGTACTTTCTTAGCCTCCTTTAGTACCAAACAAGTAGTACGACTCATCCAATCATGTGGTGCCACCATTGCCTTGGTGGAATAATTTAGAACTACAAGAAACTAGCATTGTGCATTTATATTAATTTGCCACCTTTATGAAACAATCTACCAATGGCTTAGGGGACCTTAGAGTTACAACAAAGTAATCTAGTATAACTTCAAAACATTAGGCATGAGCTATATCATGAATCCCTAACTCATGTTGGAAAATTTTTAGTTATGAAATTGCTCTAGTTAAAAATATAAAGCAAATACTTTAGTAGTTAATTCTCACTACAACTAATTTATGATAGCTGATAGTTGTTCTTTATATATATATATATATATATATATATATATAATATTCTTAAGATTATGTATATAATATTCCAATGGATATGGCTGTGGATCGATTGATAGTTGATAATTTTTGTTATTTACTATGAAATTCATAGTTATTTTTTAGTTTCGTAGCAATGTTTCAATAATAGACGCATTTTTAATGTGCACTTTTTCTAGCCAATCTACCACAAGTGATCAGGATGAATAAGACCACCAAGCTTATTGAACTTGATGCGGAGAGGGGTGTGGAAGAGGGTTTCGAATTATATCAACTATTGACGATAAAATGTTGATTCAATATCCAAATAAATTGACCTATTGGTTCTCAAAAGTTCAATGAAAGCGATCATTGAATTATTAACTGAATCGAAAATAGAAAACAGTACTTATGGTAGTTGAGGACATATAAAAATGTTGACTGACACCTTCATATTTGATTAAGTATAATGTATCTGTTCATTAATAACTTTGACTATTCATCAGTCAATTTGAAAAAGATCTCTATGTTCTTGAATTATTGAATAATCAAATTCTTTGAAGAATGGAACAAAAGTGATTTCTCTTGAGGCCATAGAAATAGATTGTCAATTTCTTAAGTTGCTGGACAATCAAGTGGTATTGAAGATTGTTGAGAAAACATTGCCTCAAGAGATTGGACCTTAATATGTGTGGATTATTGTAATTAATTTGTTGGATTATTGAATGGGATTTTTTTTATTTGTATTAAAGACTAACAAATATGAAATGTCATGAGTTGGTGAAATTGTATGCTAGGAATCAAGGATACTACTCTCTTCATTCTTATATTAAGTGCTTGGATTTGCATAAGAATTCAAGGTGCAGCACTGTACTTGAAGCCATAGACAAGCTCTACAGAGGATTTGGGTCAAGCTCATAAATTATTAGGCCATTTGGAGAGTCTTCACTCTTCTTGTAAATTGGTAGGGTATTCACTCATTTAACACATTTTCAACAAATATGTCTGTTCAATCAAAAATATTTTCAAGAATTATATTTATCCAGATACGATCATAAAAACAACTATAAACAAACGTTTATAGACCAGTGTTTCGAAAAAGAGATATGCTCATTATTTTCAACAAATTTAATACTTTTGCTATCATACAAAACATGTGTTTTGACTTAAAAGTATTGGAGTATTTAATTGGAAAAATCCCAACATCCCTTAAAAGTATTCTTTGACTTAGGATTTAGATTAAGAAAGATCTATGAAAATTTTATCAGCTGTAAAAAGTTCAAGTAGACATCAATCTATGATCTCAAAAAACCAAAAATAACTATGTTTAAACTTTATACTATGACAGATTAGATACTATAAAAAGAAACCTTAAATGGGATGTTACCGGTCACAATTTATCAAGGCATAAGCTAATAATCTTAACTACATTGACTTGTATACAACTTCAAAAATGAAGTATTTGAAGTATATTTATGAGAAGTAATTCATAGTCATACTTCAAAATTAAGAATAATATTCCTATGATCCTTTTTCAAGCCTCATTTGGTTAGTTCTATGCATAAAGGTACCAATTTACAACCACCATGACCACAGAAAGGTGCCTTTCTGTTTAAGTACTCCTATGTTGTGACAAACTGTCTACCGGTTCTTCAGACAGCATACAACTTACAAGAATTTAAGTTGAAACCTCACAGAAAGAGAGATACAGAATAAGTATTTTGAAAGAAAGATGAATTTACAGACAGTAGTATTCATTATTTCACATCAAAATTATTCAAATCTGACAGGGATATCCAGGATGCAAGCATGAAGATGAATGAAGCAAACCAGCTGCAAATAAGAGTGTAAAAGACATACATTGATATATATTTCAGACGCGTAACTGTGAAGTTATTTTGCTAGTCCCGGATGTGACCTGAGCTTGTGCACACATAATATCCTGAAAATAAATTGGCTAAAAACAAAATAAAGATATCCCGTCTCGAAGAAAAGACAAATTTGGTGCTTTTGTACGTCGACCCTCAAAGCATAAAAACCAGATAGAGCAATTTAGAATAGCAAATGAGCAAACAAGAAGAAAGTGCCGGCACAAGAACAGAATATAACTTCAAAAGAATCCTCAGCTATTTTCTTGGACACTCTTTTCCATAGGCATCTTTCCTCACCCGTTTTCGCTTCTGGCTGTCCATGTTCGCATGACGAGATCTTTCTTTCAAAGCATTCCTCTTCCTAACTTTCAAATCTTTTGCACTAATAGTAAACTTATTTTTCGCATCGAGAATGGTGAAATCAGCAGGGTTCTGGTTAAGAGTACATATTTCAAGTGCTAGGTTGTCCCTTGATGGCCGAATGACAAGATTACTCATGCCTTTCTCCTGCTCTGGAGCCCTTTGACCTACAATAGAAGAGGCATTGTTTTTAGAATATATGTTGATAGAGAAAGCTGGACAAGAAATTAACAATTTTACCTTGTAAATAAGATTTCTTCAAGTTTTCACCTGAAAAAAGAGCACCATTAAGCAAGCCAGGGAAGTCCTTAGTGTGACTGCTTTGTGAAAATAACGATGAACTAAGTAATGGATCGTTCTTTTTTTCATTTCCGTTTAGCTGTGGATGGTGGTTATGGGGAGAGAAGGATTTATCAAGAAAACTAGTTGAGCCCACTTTGAATGAAGAGCCTGATACAATTCCTCGATCCATCAAAGACAGCAACTGCATAGCTGGAATTGTATCATTTGAATAAGCATCTAAAGATCCAACTGGCTTAGGGCCGGACCCAATTCTCCCCTCTTTGACTGTGCATGCATCATGTGAGGCTGTTTTCTCGCCAGCCTTTTTCTCACTTATGGTCTTTCCCTTGTAGCAGTGGTCTGAAAATGAAAGCACACCTAAGCCATTTGGCTGAATGGAACGGTTCTGAGTAACAGCTAGATTAAAAGGGACATTTTTTCTCCTTGGAGGCCATAACAGATCTGCTCCATGACTGGGTCTTGGCCCTGACATGATGGAATTTGAGGCTGAATAGTGTGTTTTCTTCCGTTGGCTTGGTGTAAAAGAACCGAAGACTCTGAATTGGCTCCCCTCCAGATTGGCCATATCCAACTGACAATTTTTTGCTCGGGGGAAATTTAAGATTCCTTGGCTGACTCCCATCTTGCTAACTGCAAAGCTTGCACCATTTCTTGTGTTGGTGAAAGGAAAATTGATTGTGCCATTGCCAGGGTGTCCATCCAGATAGAGAGAAGAAGACCCTCTGAGAGAATTATTGACCCCCTCAGGCAGGAGATGTTTCCTTGAATTTTCAAGCACCCTTTCGCGTTGATTCTTGGCCAAAAGCTCAACTATTTCCATTGGTATATCATCTGAAGCTCCTCCAGATTCTTGGTTATTATTGTCCATGTTTTGGGCAACTTGTGCCTCAGAGACACCCAATTGTCTTTTCTCTTCTCTAGCCATCTCCCTACTGCAGGAGACAGACATATCCTGGAACAATTAACAGAAATTCCAGTTAGCTACTCTAACTAAAATGAAAAAAAAATACCATAATTTGTTAACATAGCTAAATAACATCATTAAGATTGATGTTCAAAGCATTAAACTGGTGCTACAACACTGAACCTCAACCAGCAGTCAACATATGAAAACTGTTGAACAATCAAGCAATTTAAAGAAAATTGCACTTTTGGTCCCATAGCATAGAGAGGTTTACACTTTTAGTCCTAAACTAATCGAGCTCGATAATTATAGATCAAATTTTCCACTCTTGGTCATTTGTTGGGAATATACCTGCCAACATCCTTAGTCTGTTGATAAATGGTCAAGGGTATTCCTTGTGTGTTTTCCATCAAAAATCTAACAAAAATTGGTACGATGGACTATAAGTGCCGAAAAACTGGAAAATTCCTTTAACTAACTAACAATACCGATTAGCTTGGGAACCAAAGTATGAAACACTCTACACTATTGGACCAAAAGTATAATCTTCCCAGCAATTTATGAGCAAAAGAACTTAGTGTACCAAAGTTGGCAATTGATTCCCTTGCTGCATATATGTTTTTTCGGTAAATGACTCGTTTAGATCAGGAATGTCTCTATGCTGCCTGAAAGATGCTTGGTCGTAGGATCCTCTTTCAGCATCCAAGTTGCCATTGAGCGAGAGGTCCAGTGCTGCTTTTCCTTGGATATTGCAATCTCCCAAGATGCTGTTGCTTGGAGGCATCTCAACTTCAACTTCAGGCCTCTTACTCTTGGACAGATCAAAGATTCTATCCATTTTTTGTCCAGAAAGAAAACTCCTGAAATATGGCTCCATTTCTCCTCCCATTGTGGAATGAACATGTCTTGAAATAACAAAAGCAGTCTCCGAATCAACTCCATGTTTCTGTACATTTGCCCACTGCCTAGCATTTACCTTGGGCAACTCCCTCACTGGGACAGTTCTGTTGTCAATATGGTTCTGCCTCATCTTTTTGTTGATATCAAGAGCTTTGATCTTCTTGGGCTTGACCTGCTGAGTCTTTCCACTAAGTTGCACATCCACTCGTGTAGAACTGTCCCCATCTGGTTCCAAGTCAGAAATTTCAACTCTCCTCCATGTTTTCTCTGCATCCAAAATAGAGCCTTTCAATCTTTTAGCTGTACCAATTGGATAAGCCGTCTCCAGAGGCCCTCTATCTTCTTCAATAGCAGTTTTTCTTTTCTTTGGAGGACTTTTAGTACCTTTGGCAATGTCCATAGATACATCTAATTGATGCTGAGGATCTAGATGAGCCTCCATCTCAGGGGATGTAACCTGCATTCCACTTGATGATGCGGATCTCATTCTAGGGTGCTCACTTGTCGAATTCTTTTCTTCCTCCATTATATCGGCCAAAGAACGCAACTTTGGTTTTCTCCTATGCGGTAATGGACCAAAAGCACCGTCACTTCCCGATGAAGCATTTTCTGGCTCATCAACTCTGATAGGAGGATTCTCAGCTACACATACCATATCAGAAGCATCTGTCGCAAAAGCAAAAATGGTTTCGTCTCATGAACATTTCAAGGAAATTCACAAATACCGTCAAATTACCTGCAGTTTTATTATGTCCCTCTCTAATCTGGAATGGATTATTATCTACTATATAAGCACATGGATCTCCGCCTCCATTATCCCCAACATCTGTTTTCTCTTTGCTGCCTGCACAGATATTCCGGACAATACAGATCTAAACATGAGCAATTATAGTATAGGTTTTGCTGAGAAAAGCAAAGAGACATTCATGAGACAGAGATTAGTATCTTGAATAGCTGTAACCAATTGAAATTCCTTGATTTCAATTGCCTTATGTAGTTATGTAATGAAAACCTACATGTGGTAGCTTTATGTCCTTCAGTGCACAATGGATTAGGATTTATTATTTTATTACTTGGATCGTTGTCTTCTTCATTTCCAGAGTCTCTTGACCCATGCCAATCACCTGCAAAAGTAGTCGAGAAAATACACAAATGCTCTTACAACATTTGTCCATGTTTATCATACCCAGACTATATAACATCGGCAATTACATTTCTAATTTCAGCATTTACCTGTATTCTGTATGCTATGTAAGAACAAGCCATCTTTTTCTCCATCGATGTTCTGACAAGAACTTGTACCAGGATCACTTCTGTCTGCCAGCAGCATTTCTAGTGAAGTCCTCTCAGCGGCAATATCTGGGACACAGTTTGAACACTGCCACCATCGGAATCTGGGAATGGATAATGGAGGTAGATTATCCACCAAATCATCAGCATCACCTTCCGAAGCAAATGGCAAACACACGTTCCTATCTTTCTTCCTCATTCCAGCGACAAATCCACTGCATCCACAAATAGAATGCCTCCATTTCATTATTTTCTACAAGTGCTCACAAACAAATAGATCTCTGGTTTATTACTAATTAATGCAAAACAATAGTCAAATAAACATATATATAAATCCCACATCATACGTATGGTCCAGATCATATCTAGAAAAAGTACAGGAAAATTGGAACACTTTAATGTAGAAAAACAAGGAGACTTGAGCACATACACAAACATTTTCCCTGAAACCCAAGGAGCCAGATAATGAAAATCACACAAAACCATTGTTGTGATACACATGCAGAATAATCTCCATACAAAATGTGTTAGCAATACATTCTCAACAAGACAGACATATAAAGGAGACCATATCTTGAATATAAGAAGATATCATACATGTCTATGAACTTTCAACTTTGCAAAATATCATCTTTCTTAGCCTACAGTTTTTTATCCCCGTTTGTACATAATGAGTAATTTCCAAGCCGTCTACATGCAATTCAATTGTTTCAAGATATTGAATGTCTTAGAAAGTATGCATAACTGTTGATGCAACACATTTTCCCACACAAAATATCAGGCACCTAGCAGAAAAATATTTCAAATTAAACAGTTCCTGCAATGCCAATCAAGAAAGAAACTAGCAAATGCTACAAACAGAAGTTTAAGTCGAGCAAGGAAATGCTTACCGTATTGAAAAATGCTCATGTGCTGGTGGCTCAATCTCTTCCATAGCACAGCTGATGTCTATAGCTATTGAGTTAATCTGAACTAGTGATCCTAAAGGCTTTGACACAGAAGCTGCCAGAGAATCACTTCTCCTATGACTTTCTTCCACAGCCACAATACTTTTGTCCATTTCAAAATAACCTAAAACCATTGGTTGAAACAATTAGTACATCATTATATTGTATGCATTGTCTGCACTTGCCACCCGAGAGTTTAAAGCACGATATGATAAAGTTGTGTAACAGACAACTTTAACATGAACTAAGACAATAGTAAAATTAACACCACATGCGATATAACAAAAGAATGAAAATCTAAGAGCTGCAATAAATGCATAAAATAATAAGTCATGAACTAAGACAAACAGGTACGATGCCAACAAATGAAAAAGATGAGAAGAGAAACAAACGATTAGCACAAGAGAGTAAGTTAATTTATGTGCCTTCACAAGAACAAAGTATAGAAACCCTAGTAAAATAATTAATACTTAGATAAAGAAGTATCCAATCAAAGTCGTTAGATGTTCGCATGCCCCGCAATTGAGGAGGTGAAAACACCAAAGAGAAAGCAAAATGAGTCACAAGGAAGAAAAACAAGAAGGTAAATCGATTTTAGGGTTTACTTTAGAGGAAAAATAATAGTAATAATCTGGCTATTAACAAGATCAGTGAAGATAGATGCATCAACGGCAGAAAAATTAACCCAAAACCAATATCAAACATTCAATCATAATTGGATAAAAATGAAGCCACCGACATTAATCTTACGCATTCAGTCCCACTAACTTAAATTAGGGTTTAATGAAAACTTAATGATTATTTCTCCAACTTCACCAGCCATACATCAAGAACAGTAAAGAATGAGTAAAAAGTAGCATAAAATGATTAAAAAAAAAAAGTCAAAAGAAATCCAAACAAAAAGGGACATAAATAAACGAATAACTGAAAAAAATAAAAATAAAAATAAAAACCCACTTCAGATAAAGAAGAGATATACAAGGAAAAAATCAGCTGAAAGTCAGCTAAGACCTAAGTACAGATTACGAAAAAAGAATATTCAGACAATCAAATAAACAACAGAAAAAACCAGAAAACAGTAGAAGATAACAGAAAATCACGAACCTTAATTGAATCGAGAAACCAGATCAAAGCCCCACTGATTGACCCAGAAAAATTTCTCCGCGGCTGTCTGAAAAACATTAGTCATTTGATAGAACAGAAACCGGAGAACCCACCTGTACTGTTTTCTTGAGGTGATTCGCGAGCTGCTTGTAGGAATTAGACCGCGAAATGTAAGAGAACCCTAGAGTTTTTAGGTTTGAAAGTTCGCTAGAGAGAAGGAAAGAAAAAGAATAGTTTGTAAGAGAGAAAATAAGAAAAAGAAAATGAAATGAAGACAAAAGATGTTGCGGTGCGTAAATTTTAATGTCAGTTTACTGTCGACATATACGAAGTATTTATACTATTTTGTCTTGTATACGTACACTCATGTGTATGTAGAGCAAGAGAGAGAAATTGCCGTCCAATCGGATTGCGCCAGCCAGGCAGAGAGGTGGGATGCTTATCACCATGCCACTATGCGTTCTTGGAAACCCTAGTCAAACGCGGATGAAAGCGTGGTCAACACGCGCTGATTTTGAAGGGTAGTTCAACTGTTACTGTCTTGTCAAAAGATGGTCCAGGCACTTATATGGGATCTGATTGGTGCGTGGCTTTTAGTGATGGGGAGAGTGCGAGTGGTGGAATTTTGGGCATGAAAAAGAG
>JACGDI010005847.1:383248-398280 GCA_014898725.1 Jacaranda copaia
ACAAATCATGTGATTTGAGCTTTGTACTTGAATGTCGTAAAATTGAATACATTGTATTACATTGATATTATGAAATTATACTTTCGATAACTTTTTACGAGATTTTAATGTAATAAATAAATGATATTAAATTTATTCTATAAAGTAGATATTAGTTCTTCTTATTTATTATAATGATTTAATTACAGATCGTGTGAAAGATAGGCCCACACATTATGGATCCATGTGAAATAATTTAAGAACCAATATTTTTCTTTTATAATGATAAGTATAATGATTAAAAGTAATGCAACAAATGAAATGAGATTGACAAATGCATATTATGGAAATTAATATTTTGTAACAGTATAATCATTGAAGACGATGTTAAATACAAAACAATGTTGAAATATAACCTATAGGATTCTTAGATATGTCATCCAATTTGTGCAACCAAGCAATTACAATCATCCAAATTTATTGAAATTTAAATGAAAATTTGTGAGAAAATTTGTAACTTATTTTCATTCTATTTCATTCTTGACAAGGGAGCTAGTTTTATTTGGGTACACAAACATGATTAAACTTGAAAGCATGTGTCCCACATTAGGATCTAAGTCATCAATGTTCAATATGTCACTTATATATAATCAATGTAGCACAACTAAGAGTGGTACTTTTCTATTTAAGTGATAATGATACCTATGGACCATGTCACGTTTAGAAATGTAAAAGTATTTAAAGTTTTAATTAATGCACTTTAAGTAAAAAAATATAACACATTCTAAAATTATACGTACAATAAATAAAAAATTTTAAATGAAAGTAATTAATTTAATTTGTAACTTATTTCCTCGGATACCCCAAATATTCAATTTCCTAACAACACTCTGTTATGGCTAATTAGCAACTAATTAATTAACATAAACTTGTACAACATATGTGTCGAGTGGCTTGTAGTTCAATAGCATAAATTTCTTACATAATATGAAAAATTAGGAGTTCGAGCCGAAACGAGCTTCTTACATAATATGAAAAATTAGGAGTTCGAGCCGAAACGAGCTCCTGACATGCATGTATGTATGTATATATATAAAACCTTGTAAAACATATGTCAACGCATATGAAGTCAATAGTTAGGAAGTTAATATGTTGATTGTACATGTCCAAGAATAAATTACATATGTGGAAAAGCAATGACAATTGTTGTCTGCAGTATCTTCCTTCTGTTTTATTTTCACATGGAATAATTAAGGTTATTTTGTTCCATGAACTTTCAATGGATTAGCCCCACTCGGACAATTGTTGAGTGCAATGACAATGACAATTGTTGAGTGCAGTAGTAGGTCAATTGATTGAGGAGACAGCATCGTTTTTATATTTATATGTGTAAAATTTGAAATTTAAATTCGAATAAATTTTAATTTTCTATATACTTTTGTATAAATTTTAAAAAAAAAAATCAACATCAAAAATTTCCATGCTAATTAAGTTGATTAGGATTGCATTTTCTTTCAATCAATTGAATTGACTTCACATGCTACATTTTAGGTTTAGACAAATACAATTTATATAGCTAAAGATATCATAAAAAAAATTCCAATTTATAATAAATTTTGTTGTCTAATTTATCCATGAAATGGGCAATCTTGTTTGGGTCCAACCAAAACTTAAACCAAAGATATATAGAACTTGGCATATAAGTACATATATAGTAATATTATAAAAATACCCATATCAAGTATTTCAAAAACTTCATTTTGTAGAATTTTATTTTTTTTTAACTCCAATATATAGTACGTGGAAATATCTTCAAATGTAATCAATCTATATTTGGATTGATTTTTTTATGTTTATACTAAAAAAAATATATTTTGAATATATATACATATTTAATACTTACAAATAAATCAATTACGAGTTCGAACTTAAAAAAAATGAGAAATCAATGAAAAAAATCTTATTGGGAAAAAAGAAAAAGAGAAAGAAAAATTATTCTGGACTAGCAGGATTAGTTGGGGACCTCTATCTTATAGCATAAGGTCATAATTGATATGGTAATTGGATATTACCCTTACAGCGGGGACAACTTTGCACTTTCCAATAGAATGTCTAGCTTAAAATGGGCCCTTGGCCTCTTTTGTCGAATTTTGTAATCAAAGCTTGCTTTCATAGTGAATATGAGATTCTTAGGTCAGATTTTAATTTAATTTAAATTTTAAAATTTTTAATCAATTAAAATATTTAATTAATCAAATTTAATTATAAATATTCATGATTCGGAATAAATATATCATATATGAAATTAAACAATTCTATTAAATATTCAAATTTTAATTTTAATAATTTTTATACATAATATTAATAATAATTTTAAATCAAATATGTGTATTATGTTGGCCTAATATCTATATTATATTATTAATATTGAGTTTTAACCTAAAAAAATAAGAGGATATTGAGAGAAAAAGAAGAAGAAGAAGAAGAAGAAGAAGAAAAGTCAAATGTAATAATTTACAATATTTTACTTATAAACTAATAAAATGCGAAATAATGGCTTATTATCTAAATATTTATCATTTGGGATAATATATGATAAAAATTTATCAAAAACTCAAATTTGATCGAAATTACATTGTAAATGCAATATTTTTTATAAAATCCAAAAAAAATTAAAAAGAAAATATTAAATTGGAAAAAAACTTTTTTATCGAATTTCAAAAATACACCAAACTCGGGTATGGTTTATATTAACTGAAATATATTTTATGTAATATCGAGTCCAATTTAGATTTGAATTTGAATTCGCATTCAAATAATACTGATTTGATTCAAATTCAACACATTGACAACCCTAAGTAAATATACAGCCTTCTTTTAATTTAATTAAAACCAACATATTATTTTTAATTTCTTTCTTTCTTTTTCCTACTTGATTTGTGGTTACTCGCCTATTTTGTCCAAGTTAGATAGAGAAAGTGTTTATGAGTAAAACGGGTAATTTGGGTCTGTTTCATTTGTAATGATATCATTCATAACAAATAATTAAAAAAAAAATCATTTGAAATATTAATCTCAAATAATTGAAACTATTGTAGAAGGTTAAAAATTCACCCATCATTATTATTAATTAGGTGAAGAAAACTTGAGGATTGAATGTAGGTAAAATTCCCATCAATTATTGAGCTGTTCAATCAACTCTAATGTAGGAATTATTATTACCATCATAATTAGTATAATTTGACAAACTAGAAAAAAGAACACCTTAATTTGACTTGAATTTTTATGGGTGATAAATTATCCACTATTTTCATCTATTTCAACCAATATTCTCCCCCTAACCCCAACCCCCCCAAAGAAAAAGTTCACAAAAATAATTCATATTCAATAGTGATTGTGGTAAATTTTTTCTTAGATCATATAAAAGAGCCAAGATAGCTAATTTGCATAGGTAAGAACAAGACCAGAAATGTGCCCATCAATTGCTCAATCAACTAAAAAGGTATTAGTTGCATTAAAGTGTAATTATTTATACTATTAGGCATTGTTTGCTTGGCCTAATTAGGTATGATACACACCTAATCAAGCCTCTGTTAATATTTATTTTAATTGATAAAAGCCTTTGATAGATTTTAGGCCCAACATTATTTATTGTTGCTTTTGGAAAATGGATCAAACGGGGAAATGCTTGATTAAGTGTGATAAGAATTACAAAGACCTAACATGGCTTATTTTTTATCTTATTTTCAATCAGACCATATTCCTAAGAATGGGGAATAATGACGAAATTGTGAAAAATTTATTGAAAAGTATAAAAAACATAATAGGAAATTTATATATTCTATTTTAATTTACTTATTTATTAATCATACCAAACAAACATAAAATTAAAATATTCTATTTTAATTGGTTTAAAATATATCAATTTACTTATATATCACTCCTAATCACATCATTCCAAGCAAACAAGCCCTTAATAAAGCACGTACTCCTTTTTGGTGTGTTTTTGAATGATATGTCTAAAATACCTCAACTTCTTTCCTTATAGTCTCATAATTACTATTTATTTATGTAATAATTACCATTTATAACTCACCATTTTACAATTCACAATTATAACCTTATCATAATTTTTCATTATTATTTATGTAAAAAATTATATAAATATATTAAAATTATTAAAATATTAATATCTCATAGCAAAAAGTACTTTTATTTAGCACATCCATCGAATGTACCAAATTTGCTAATTTACATTAAAATCGCGTTCAAGCAAATAACTAACCTCATTTAATTTCAAACAATTTTTATTCTCAATTTTCTAAAATTTATAGCATTAGGCTTCCAAATTATAATGGTGCCAAAAAAAATTTTAGAACAAATGAGCAAGTTATAAGTCTTACATTTTTTTTTTTTTCCCTAGACTAGACATAAAATTTCTCATCTTATATACATTATATAGAAAGAATTTTGGTTTTTTAAGATAATAGAACCAGAAGGGAAAATATATCTTTTTCCAAGAGCAAAAGCAAGCCAAAAGAATTTGTTAGCTTCATTTTAAAATTAAAGAAAGGCAAAAAGAAAAAAGGAAAGGAAAGGAAAAACATGAATTTTACAAGAAAATAATGAGGTTAAATATGTCCTTCATAACAACAACAACAACAACAATCATAAAATAATAATAATAATAATAATAATAATAATAATAATAATAACCTAGAATGGTTGGATATGCTCAAAAATAGGAATAGCAACAATCCAAATTTATCCAACTATGACATAAACTGATAGATTTTCAAAGATCAATACTTAAAATTTGATGTTTTAGACCAATTTAAATTAAGAGACACTAATGCTTTAACCATTTTTAATAAACAAGTAGTTTTTGTGCACTTGCAATCTAATTTCTCTGCAACCAAGCATTCTTTTAAGGAAAAACAAAAATAATTTAATTCTTATATATTTATGATGTGAAATAAAAAATCAAATATATATTAAAATAAAATATCTGAACTGATTCCAATTAAAAGAATATTATTATAAAATGAGATGCAATGTGGTAGGAAGCAACGCACAACCTAAGTACATGACATAAAATGAATTTTTACATATATATCCAGCATTCTCACTTTATTTGAAGATGAGGATGCTAGTGGCTCGATATTGTTTATTATGTTACATTTGAATTTTTTATTTTTTATTCAGTCATAAATAATTCATCATGAAACTCGAGTTGAAAATATTAATTTATTTTTTAGGGACAAAAATCTAAAGTCACTGTCATATCATATAAAATATTAAATAAAGGGGGGGAAATTGAAACTAACACACAAGGCACATTTTTTCACAATTTTCATTCTTGTAAGTCCCTCCATTCAATTTGTAAAATAATAGGTTTTGCCTAGAATAGAGAGTGAAAGGTTGTACTATTGATGCATTGGGTTCAAGAATGCACAGAATTGGACAAGAAGTAACAGGAGAAAAGCCATTCTCAATCCAAGGGCTCCTGATGAATGCAGTCACCCGTCGCCAAATTTGAAGCGTCCGATCAATAGTTTCAATCTCGTCCATGCACCATACCAACCCTACTCATCTTCAGGCCCTCGATTTTTGTAAAAATCCCCAAAATTAACTTATTTATATACTTCTCTTCACAAGAAAAAAAGATCCAATTTTTGAGGGCGCATTCTTTTTGGGAAACACAATTTGGAATGAAAATTGAGAAAATCAAATTCCCATCAGTTTGCGGATTGTTTATTTTTCTTGAATTCAAGACCATGAAACCGAAAACCCCATTACATTTTCCACTCCAAATTTGTTTTCCGTTATTTCTTAGTTCTCCAAAACCAAAACCCATAAGAGGTAATTTGTGTAATTTTTGAGTGATCGAGCAGAACGATCCTTTTTGGATAAGTTCATGTCAAAATGTTTGATCTTTATACTACATTGTATTTTGTGTTTTAGCAGTTAATATTATTCTGGCCATCCAAGGCGAGGAGGATCTCCAATGTACTTCTGATTGAAGTTTCACAGTAGTTTCCTGAATAGAAGTTCGGTAGGTTGCAGCATTGTTCAGTATGACGCCCCCTGGAAACAAAAGCAAGAACATAAAGTTTGCCTCTTGGAAGAAGAATTTCAAGAGAAATTGTTGTGCATGCAACGGAAACAATTTAGTTGCAAGATTTAATTTATCGATTGTTTCCACTGTGTGCCAAATAAGTGGTATAAATCTTGGTTCAGGTTGTAAGTTGAGTTTATTTTATGTTGTTAAAATTGTGGGTATGATTTGTGACTGCATATATTATAAATTAAATTTCGTGTTTAAATTGCTTTACCTGTGACCGCACTTACCAATGGAATGCCTTTGGTAGCCCTCTCCCCCAAGAACTTTGATGGCTTGAAAAAGTTGCCATACGTCTCACACTATGTTTTGAGCCTGGAGTAGATGTATTCTGGCCCCATTGTATCACCCCAGAATAAGATGCCTCCACTGCTGGGTGGGGGTGGGGGTGGGGGTGGGGGTGGGGGTGGGGGTGGGGGTGGGGATGAGGGATGGGGGATTAGAGGAAACCATTTGAGACTGAATCTCGAACCATAAGTATCTAATTGTAGTGTACTATCTGTTACCAATATGCAGGGAAGTTCATTCCTTGAATGGATGCAATGTCAATTTCTGATGCACGGGCGGCTATGCCTTCCTCAAGAACTCGGCATGCTTCGTTCACACCAGGAAAGAAAATCATTTCCAGGATTTCTTGGTCAGTCACAGATATTTTCTGTCGAATCAGTTGCAACAAAAATGTAAGTATTTTGTTGACCATTTATTTGTATCTGTAGTATAAGTATGCCTGTGGATGGAGAAGTGTATTGGAGGCACAAACCTTTCCACTTGTGTTTATGTTGGAAAGCCTTGAGGATTTTCAACAATTTCTACTATGGATAAATCAGGCTCTGGCTTAGCTCCAATTTCATATATATAATAGCCTTTTCCGCTTTCCTTGCCTGCAATACAAAATAATTTACTTGCCCTGACAAAAGAATGATAACAACTGTCCCAATTTTCTTGTGAAAGCTATTTCACAGAAAAATTCGAACTTGGAGATGGTGTTGGTTTTTAAATAGTACTTTTTAGTACCTCTACAGCCACTTTCCATCATAAGTTAAACCAGAGGAGAACTGAAACTGTGGTCTGGAAAGGCGGCAGCAAACTCTGCAGCATCCTTCAGATAAACTTGATATCCAGTCTCATCTTGAAGCCTATCAAATTGAAGATATAAGTAATTGTTTCTTTCAACTGCAGAACATGCTACAAATAAAAACATATGAACCTTAATTTAACATAAATTTATGAGACATTGAGCAATTGAGAGAGGAGATCTAATACATACTGGAAAGGTCCCGATTCCATGCCGAATTCCCTGATCACACTGTCAATTCTGAAAACGTCCACTCCTAAATTGGCCAACATGTCTGCTCCTTGTGTATAAGGGAAAAAGCTTCGTTTAACAGCAAAGCCAGTACTGTTTTTGACCACAATTGGAACTTTCTTCATGATCTTTGCTAATTTATCAAGATCAAGAATAACTTGTTTAGAAGTACTCTCTGTCTGAACTATTTCCAGGAGAGGCTTCACATGAGCAGGACTACAAGGGAAATGGAGTTAGAACTGATTCAAAAGTACAAACACAAGATAGATATAAATTCTTGAAATCAGTAGTTCAGTGTGATTCTGAGCTCAAGCCTGTATGTCTCAGAAAAATAATGGGACCCTCGTTGACTTCTAGTGATACCTTCTAGTATGAGAGCTTGACACTAGCGAATTCATTTGACTTTTACGATTCAAGAAACCTTAGTCAAGTGGTAATGATGCATTTACCAGCATACAGTTTTGTCTTTCTAAAGAAAATATTTACTTCTCTAGTTGTGCATTTCCACAAACAGAAAAAAGACAGAATCTTAATATGCAGAGGGGGGAAATGTTTTTCTTTTTATTCTTTTAGCATTCTTGTCTATGGTATCATATATAAAAATTACGCTAAATATTTTTTCTGCAGATTCTTTCTGATTCTTAAGTTGAAACTGCATAATGATAGAGACTTTGCTATTGCAGATGAGGAACAATTTCTAAAGCCTTAATAATGAAAAAAGAACTGTTTCCACTAGTATTATCTGCTATCTGTAGAGGGCTACCATGCTACCTGAAGAAATGTACCCCGACAAAACTATCTTGGGAACTCATCCTTTTTCCAGTGATACTGAGATTAGCAGCAGATGTGTTCGAAGCCAAGATGCAGTGAGGAGAGCAGACATTCTCAAGTTGTTTGAAATTGATTGTTTAAATAATATCTCCTCATCAACAGCCTGAGAGATAGAGAGAGGTAAATCATTTCCAACTGTATTCCTTACAGGAAACTGTGGACAACAGATATTTATGCTTGTTTGAGATAATGAACAACTCTGAGAGTGGAGAATAATATATAAGGATTCCTAGTCACAAAAATTTGACAGAAGCTACTGTGCTACTCAACAAGGTATTCTGCCACAGAAGAACCCTTTGTCAGTCATAAGATACATATAGGGAAAACAAAAAAATAGAAAAAGAAAAAGTGCCAGCTGCTGTTTAGAAATGAAGCAGGAAGAATGGATTACCTCCATCACCATATCAACAGTTTTAAATTCTTCATAATCGATAACACCTTTGAGAAGCACTGAGGCCTTCTTAGCCTTGTCTGGCTGCAAATATCCTTTGACAACTAGAGTTTGAAGATCATCTGAAACACAAAAATGTAAACCGTACCAGAAAACTGTCATTCATTTTCATTGATTATGTGCACATACCATGAAGATGTATAATTTACAGTACAGATGAAGGATTCCCTAAACTTAGATGGTTAAGAAGTAAGAGCTTCATCTTGTTCCCTTCTGCCATCATGTATGACAATGTTTTGCATCGTCTATTTGAGGACTTCTCTATTTCCATCTTGTGAGAGCTGATACTGTTAACTTCTAATAGAAACATGGAAATGATATCAATAAAACGTATCCAATTTTAAATCTTACTTTCTATTGATTTCATTAGCTTCTGTAGGTTTTCGTTATTGATATCTTTAAGGATCACTTGTATATTACTGACAATAAGAGCTGCAGCGATGCCTGAACACAAAAGACCACTTCCAAGAACAGCAACTTTCCCAATTCTCCATGGGCTGAGCTCAAAGTCAGTAATGCTGGCTACCTATATCAAGTAGAATAACTTTCCAAAAGAAATATTAAGATCTTAATATGACAAGAAATGTTAAGCTAATATCTTCATGAAAGGCGCATGGAGGTTGAGGTGGTGAGTGTTCAGATGCAAATATTTAAACTCAGGTTTAACTCTAATCAAGTGATCTGACCCTAACTAGTCAAGACCCAAAACAACCGATCCTGATTAGTAAATTACCTTAACTCCATGACTACTGAATTATGATTGGTAACTTTGAAGTTGCACGTTCTGCGAAGAAGGCATGAACAAGACCTTTTGCAGAATTTGACAGAACTAATTCTTTAAACACTTTGTCCTCCTGCAATCATGAGTACATCACCTATCAGGATATGAGTTTTACTAAGAGGGTAGAGATTTGTGAAAATTGCAGAAATAGTTTATGATATCAGAGAAATGAACTATATATGTCGATTGTACATTTGTACTTGCATGGATGTGCATCAAAATTTAGACATAAAACCAAAATTCTTGTTAAGATAAAAGTGTCACCTTCAGAACACCAGAGAACCCTCCAGAACGGATCCCCTCTTCAATCACATCAATGCAGGTAATGTAATGAGGGACATTTGGAAAATTCTTGATTGCATTTAGTCTAGCTTTATCAAGAATCTCACAAGATGAATCAATAGATTCCAGCTTTTCTGTCTTTTGGAGAAAATTGTTATGAGGCCTAAGCCCTTCTGTGATGTCTAGTGCCCAGCAACGAGATACAGTTAAGAGCTCCTCAGAAGATGCAATAGCATCAATTAGACCATATTCCTTCCCTTCTTCAGAAGCTACTATCTTGGATGACTGCAAGATTTTAGGAGCTTTTTTCATGTTCGAGGTTTTGTGGTAAGTAGAGTTCAAGATGCTATTTCTCTTGGATAACAAGAGAACAAAGGTAATAGTTACCGAGAAAGGTTCCTGGTTAGCAGTCATTAGTTACTGAGAAAGGTTCCTGGTTAGCAATCATTACGAATGTCTTGTTGAAGCAAAAGTTGGCAAAAATAAAAACAAAGATAGCAACAGACTGAACCGGAGGGTGTTTGGCTAACCTTGTTTGAAAGATCTTATAAGCCCCTTTTTTCAAAAATTTTACCAATCACCTTATGATGTTTTAATAGTTTGAGGAGTTTATAAGTTCACTTGAACATCCTTTCGGTATCAAACAAATAGAAATATAATCTTGAAGAAGAATGCAGCGATAGTGTTAAACAAATCAAGAGCAGCAGATGGATTGCAGCCAATAAAACCAAGAATCAGGCTTACCAACATCATCTCCACAAACTTTGACACCCCAATAAGCCTTGGAAGACGCTGGGTGCCTTATAATGAACATACGAATTCTTAGAACAAAATCTTGCTTTAACTCAACCCAAAACTAGGGCACAAAATTAAGATCAAAGGGAGACATATATACCTCCACAGCCAGGAATAACTCCAAGCTTTAGCTCAGGCAACCCCAGTTCAGCTCTTGGTGTTGCAATTCTTGCAGCACAACCCTACATAAGATAACCACAATAGCACCAATAAAGCCATATTTAGAATGTGAATATAGTATGAAGGCGCAAGAGTTGAAGAAGTTGGCTGAAAACTAAACCATAGCCAATTCCAAGCCGCCTCCTAGAGCAAATCCATCAATGGCAGCAACAGAAGGTTTCGTGCCATCTAGAGAACAAACAAATGAAGTACTTAGTGCAGATTTCACTGATCGTTTCAAAGAAATGGTTAAACTTTTGGTATGGATCAGACATGAACTTCCTTGTGAAGATTTCACTGGTCGTTTCAAAGAAGCGGTTAAGCTTTTTGGGATATGTATCAGAGATGAAGTTCTTAGTGAATATTATACCGATTGTTTGAAAGAAAAAGTTTTGCTTTTGGGGGTATGCATCAAAAAAGATATAAAGAATACCTTCTACTGTATTGATAATGAGATCAACTGATGCATCTGGTTAAAGTGAGACATCCCCTGATAGGCCAGAAACAAGAACTTATTACATCACATGAATTGGCTAACAGAATATCAAGATTTGAGTTAGTACCAGTTTCCTAAACTTTCTGGACAACATTAATGTCGAAACCACCAGAAAATTTACCATTTGCACCTGCAAATATAGTATACATATAATCAGTTATCTCCTGTCCTTGTTAGCATATTTATTGCGCTCTAAGATTACTTCAAAATACAATCGAAGTAACTACCGCATTGGACCTGTTAACAAATCCTCAAAGGTTGCGCAAAATTTTCTTTCTTATTTAAATCGAAAAGTGATGAATTTGTCCTTGTAAGAAGATATGAAAACTTACCAGTCAAAACTATAGCTTTGACATCATCTCTTCTCATTGCTTCTCTGTACTTTTCTTTCAGTCCTGACATTACTATTGTCCATAATATATATGTTAGGAATTTGAATAAGTTAGCAAAGCATATTAGCATTTTTAGCAATTTGTTTGACAAAAACAACATAATATATGTGAAATAACCATGCTTTAGAGGGTTGCTTGCATGACATGTACAATTAATTAAAACTCTATTTCAACCTGAAAGATAGTGTTTCAGTTATATTTACTTAGTCACGGAATGAATTATGTAATATTATAAGAAACAAAAATTTGATTTAGACATTAGATATTCTTTTAGAATGATTGAATCAACACTTTTTGTTACCTGAAAGTGATAATGCATTAACAGGTTGATTGTGAATTATGATAGTTGCAATGCCATCATCCCCTATCTCCATTCTAACTGATGCAACAACTGCCATTGTCCTGCACTAAAAAAAAATTGAAAAAATTTGCAGGAAAATTGTACAGTTCTTGGTAGAAGGAGACTTGTATTTATAAATGTTGAAAGAGTTTGAAATACTTACTTTTTGGATAAATTGTATTTTTTGTTCCATTCTTTAGGACTTTCACACATTGCATTCAATAAATTCCTTTGTTTCTTCTTTTTAATTTGAGAATCAAAGAGGTTTTCCGCCCAATAGTTAGCGGAGCCAGCCAACTGCCACTCACATGGCTATTAGATTGGTATTTTTTGGTCTCATAAGTAAGATCTCGTTGGATTTTGATCCTAATAAAGTGAAGAAACATCAACCAAAAAATAGATATAGCAATATAATTTGCATTTTTAGAAGTTTTAATAACTTTTCCTTCATCACATTCAACACATTAAACAATCTAAGTATATTTGTCTTGCTCTTTCACACATTTGAGGATATTCCCAAACAAAGAAATCACACATATTACTTATGGAAGTATAGCCATGAAACCTCCTATCTGAATTTTCATCCATCCATGATGTTTTCAATGGAGGTCATGTGTCACAAAAACAAATGGCACCTTTTAAGTGCAGCCATTTTTCTTTCCTATTCTATAATAATCTGTTGAAACTCTCATTAAGACCAAAAATCCAAATGGGCTCAACTTGTAGGACAAAAAAAACTTAACTTAATGGCCACATAAGTGCTACGTGACCCGCCCCATTAATTTTTAGATGGAAACCTTTTTGAGTCCTCAAATTAGATAAAAAAAAAATACACTTATTGAATACAATCTGCAAAACTAATAAAGAACGAAATCAAAATTCAACAAGTTTAACTTATCATACCAAAAATACAATTTACCCCTTACTTTTTCTTTGTTCATTTCTTTTGGCGACAATTCAGAGGAACAACATTATTCATACATGTGGACACAACCTATGATAGTAAAAGGCTGAATCCTAGTCCTAGTTAGGTTATAGAGCAATTTTAATAGTAGGTATGATCATTTATGTGTTAATTGAGGTTTAAAGTTAGGGGCCACAAAAGTGCCATTTTTAAAATTAGAAGAAATCAAGAACAGGAAATATTTACTCTTCCATACTTTGAGCTCATATTCTTTTCTTTTTTCTTGAAAATGAGGTGGTGGAGGGTTTGGCGCATGTCAATGTCCACTTAACTGTAGTTCAGTTGCGCTGTTGGCCCATTCGTCCATTAAAGTAGTACCTCTTGAGCTGCCCTCAAAAAGTTAGTTATGACAAGTGACAATAATAAAATATTTTTTTATATATTACAAAATATGTAACATCTCTAGTGCACAATTCCAAGTCAAAGCAAAAAACAACTTTAATAGTTTATGTGACACACAACTAACTTTGAGCTTTCAAAATCATGTGTGGGACCATACTAGTTTACAGGTTATTGGACTAATGTATGTTCATAGTTCATACAAGTTTCATCCCAAGGTCCACAACAACCATTTTATTTGTAATGGATGTGTTATATATTGAGTGCCAAGTTTTAGTGAAGAGAAAGAGTAGAAAGTTTAGCCAGAAATTAAAGTATAATTGTACTTACTTGGCATCCTTTTCCTATTCTAATCTGCATTGGTAGCCATGTTCCTCCCTAATCTACTTGTATGATTACAAAAATGTGGTGCAACCTTTGGCTTTAGCCCTACAAGAAATTGATTAGCATGGTACATTGATATTAATTTCCAAACTTTATGAAACAATTTACAACTAAAGATTGAGTAAGACCACCAAGCTTATCACACTTGATTCAGATTTTTTCTGAATCGTATCGATTCTTGAAAGCAAAAATTATCATTTTAGAACCAATCTATTTCTTACATTGTTGGACAATCACATGTTTTTGAGGCACCAGTAAAGTTCCTATCTGTTCAATTGTTAGAAACTCAAATGCTTTCAAAGAATTGGTTTATGATTCTCATTTTCCCTTATGGAAAAGAAAGAAAGCTAATCCTCTTGTAATCTTACTTCCATACTTTCCAAGCGGATGAAACTAAGTACGAGTTTTCATTTCAGTTTAGGCCCAATTCAGTTCCCTCTGTTGTTTCCTTTTTCAAGTAGCTAGTAAATGTAAATGGCAGAATTTAGAGGGTTTACCACCTGAATCAAAGAATAGGCTCAAGTAGCTGGTTTAATGGCAAAGATTTAAGAGTATCAATGCAAATAGACATGAAAGAAAACCCAATACATTCCCAAAAAATTATAACTAAGTGCATCTATGACATTTATATTTATCCTTTGGTTTGAATATACGAGTTTTCTGCAGAATCATGAATTGTATTAACAGATCCAAGAGCAAAAAAGCAGCTCAGGAAATCTGATTATAAGCAAAGTCCACAAGCATAGCAGCTCATCACTTTACTACTTCTTGGGCATAGCAGCTCATCAGTTTACTGCTTCTTGGGCATAGCAGCAAGTCTAGTATACATCCTAGCCATGGACTGGTATCCTCTTATATCGCCTGAGCGGAGAAGGTTTCCTACGCCCAGAAAAACAAAAGGAAACATCAGCTTCACTGAAAACAGCCAATGACGGAAGAATATAAAATTGCCTCAAAGCAATGAAATCCTATAATGGAACTATGCAAGAAAATAAGGATGCAGTAAATATGTATAATTGTGGGTAGGGGCGCAAACTGAGCTTGGGGAAAATTTTCAAGGTTAAGCTCAAGTTTGAATTTGATTTGATGAAAATTCGAGTTTGACTCAATTTGGCTCAACTAAGTTCAAATCTTCAAGTGAAATTTGAACCACTGTAAGCTCAAACTGGAAATAAAAGACATACCTGAATCACAGTTTAATGGGCTATCAGGCTCTGGGTGGGCCATCAATGCGATTATGGCCCTACAAACTGATTGCAGGGTCCAAGCTGGGCTCCAAGCATTTTTCAAGATATCAAGGCAAATTTCACCTGTCTGCATAAAATGAAAATCTTGGAAATAATAATCACATCCAGCTCAGAATTACGGAATCATCAGCCTTTCTTAATTATAAGCATTTTGTGTGTGGGGGT
>JACGDI010005847.1:398314-429493 GCA_014898725.1 Jacaranda copaia
GAAGAAAAAGAAAAAGAAAAAGAAAGGAGGAACAAAATTCACACCATAAAGCCATTAATACGCAAGCAGAAGCCACCAAATAAACAGATAAAATGTCATAAAAAGTTAAAGCATCATTTATACATATAAATTAGAAAATAATCCACTTTCACTGATGTTCCTCTTGGTGGGGTGATAGGTGAAATGTTATGCTAAAAATTCAACCTCTTGTTTAGGTTCATATACACGGGCTGTGTTTGATTTGGAAGACAAGGGAAGATTGGACCATTTAGTAGATTCAAAGAGCATAGTTTATTCTTTAGATTAGGGGGACGGATTAGCCAAAAATTAACGCCGAGCTTCTTCCAATCCCGCTGTGTAGATGCAATTAGGGGTGTATCAAATATTAGAGTTGAAGGTACGATTAACCACTATCACAATGAAATTTACTGTTCACTCCTCATGATTTGAGAGGAAATGACAATAACACCCCAAACAATAAGGGATGTACGGAAATTTACCATTTTCCTTCATCCTACATCACATATCAAATAATAGTTTCATGGTGTATGGCATATACTATTCTCAATCTCTAACATTAGGTGAAATACAACCTAATTTTTCCCTTAATCTTCATGTGCCATCATTAGCCATGATTACTAGTCTATGACATCATATGAGGCCAGGAAGAATATAACAACTAGAAAGAAGATAGCCGACCTGGAGGCTCATAAGCCAAGTACGCATAAATCTACATGAAAGCAAGTGTGGAACATACTCATCCTTGAGGGGAATTCTCATCAGTTACTCCACTTAAGCAATTTTTAGTTCAACCAATAGTTGTATATAGAACACTTCACATTCTGATACCAATATTGTTCAGCAAACTAATAACTTCTTTACTGGAGGATTCTCGCATATTTCATTCTTCACTCTATTGTTTATTGTGAGGAAAAAAGTAAGAAAAATCTCTCAATCAACCTAACAGAAAAAATCATCCAGAATGATCTGAAATGACATTGATTACCTTGAAATGTACATTTGGATGGAATATTTTGGTTAGGAACCGAACTTGAGGAGGCTGCAAAGGATACTGCTCAGGGACAGCAAAAGCAAGCTGGAAAACTCCACCTTCATAAGGAGTTTCTGACGGCCCCTACATACACATAAAAATCGAGCAACTGGTTATAATTAGTAACTTTTGACTTTCCCAGAATAAGGTTTCACATGAATATGATGAAGTATCATGAAACACATGACATACCTTTATAAGAGCTGTCCATTTAAATATGTTTGAATCGTCGCAGACCAATTGAATATCAGGATCAGCTACCTTCTCTCTTTGCACTTCTTTGTATTCCTTGAACAGCCTTGCCCTTGATGCCTATTCCCCAAACATGTAACAAATTTCAGAAGCAACCCCTCAGTCTAGACTCAATATGAGATATCTATCAACAATAATACCAAAAGATAGAAAATAATACTAAAGCCTTTTCAAAACAAGAAGCCACATATAAGCACATTTATCTAAAGGAAGTTTGTATCTTTTCACATTTATAAACCATTCAACTAACATTAACCAATAGAAATGCCTTAAAGGATCAGTTGAACAATTCCTTCAACATCTTTTATCTTTATATGCACACACTTTTTTTTTTTTTTCACTTCCTAGCCCTTTTAACCACTGCACAGTAAAGCTAGCATAAAACACTAATACCACCTTCCTCTCAAAAAACAAAATTGCAAGGATTTCCCACTTCCAACCAAAGGGAAAAGAATTATCTTCCAATCAAAGCAAATAATGAAGCTGAAGAACAAAATCATGGCCAACTTAAGTTAGAAAACAACAATAAAAATCAAGAAAACATGACTAACCTGCATTTATGCACTGACTTGTGTTGAAATTAAATTCACCTCAATGCTCAGCTAAGAACTGCACCAGACCACAACTTTATCTTAGTTATTAATCAGCAATCAAATTCAATAAAATCCACCGAACCACGAAAGCATAAAGAGAAAACCCAGAATTTTTCTGTTTCTATTTTCACAAACGGACACGCAAATTCTCGAACCCATATCTCAATTACTGAAAAAGTTAGAAAAAAATTCTTTAAAAAGAAAAAAGAAAAACAATTCAATATAACTACAGATTAGAATTTGCCTGCGATCAGAAAAATAGCAACTCACCGTAAATCAGTTCTGGACTTCAGAATCGAGAGAGAAAGACAGATCAGAGACGAGAATTTTATCGTATTGAATTTTACGTGATCCGACGCATGGCGGTGCATCGTATTTTTATAGTACTCAACTCTCTGGGCCGTTGGACCGCCTGACTGTAAACAGCGATGCATGGTAGGCAGCACAAAATCGATAATTTCCTTTTTTTTTTAAATTATTTTGCGTGATTATTATTATTATTAGAATAATCAATTATGAAATAAACATTTGAAATGAATAACGATTTGTTCACAATATATTTGATTTTTATTTTTATTTAAATGGACAAAATTAACATGCAAATTTGAAATTTTTATTTTTATTTTCCATAAAATTATATTTTCTTTTATCCATCTCAAGATTCCTAATGTTTAACCATTCAAAATTGATTGAAATGATATTCTCTTGGATTTTAGAATTCTTAACTTACAATTTATTCGCTTTAGAGCAATTTCTTATCATTATAATTGAACAGTTCAAGAAAAACAATCACAAATTCAGAGATAATTGATGTAACGATTTGAGTAGTAGAATCAATGAAACTCTTCATACTATATATATATATATATATATATATCTATAAAAAAAACCCTAGAATTTAGGTCTTATCACCATAAGAAAAAAAAAATGTTTTTCCCTTCCATTATGTGTTTGTCCTTTCTACATGAAATGTACATCATTCCAATGAATTTTATAAAACCAAGGGCAAAATAGAGAGAACAAAGAAAGAAAGAAATTCAGGCAATACAATTGCTGAAGAGAAATATACCCCAACAAAGGAAAAGAGATCAATTGAAGATAAAAAGCAAGAACTAAGGGGGGTCAAGCAAGTTAGCAAAACAAAATAAGAATGGCCAAGGCAAAACAAGGCAACTCTAAGCCACTAGACAAGAGGATGCGAGCATTATCCAGAATGACTGGGCGTGAAGTCTGTAGTAGTTTCTTAAATCCTCAGTCCAGTCACAAGACTCAACCGTGGACAACCGGTGGAAACTAGCAAGAACGGAAGGGTAGAGGAAGCTTTTGATGGAGGGGTGAAATGTATAAAGATTGGAAAAGCACCATCAGCTCACATGCTTCCAGTTCTTCCTGACGTGGTTTTTGCTGGTTTGAATTTAGAGATGTCGACAAGGTCTCCAAATAGCTTATCTTCTGGCTTTGAGGGCTTACCTGATGGCACGTACATGGGTGTTGAAAGTGAGTAGGAAGAATTTCTCAGGGCACTGTCGTCCCTCACAGATAATCCAGACATGCTTTGCTCATGAAACTGGGCATTTTGTTGTTGACCTTGGCCATAACCGTAGCTGTAGCCATAACCAGCCATTTGATTTCCATACATCTGTTGAGGATACATAAATCCCATTTGTCCAGATTGTATTGGTTGAAGATATATGCCAGCGGGCTGCAGACTCTGGACAGGTTGAGGCTGCAAGACCCCCATCATCATCTGTGCTGGTTGAGGCTGGCTAATGGCCGACTGACTGTCGTCCAGTTGAGCTTCCCAAGGGGGAGGAGGAAGGGCGCTGCTACTTTGAGCACCTATAAAGAAAAATATGGGCAGCTCAGATATTGCTTCTAGGACAACATTTTGGTCCCAGAAAAAATCAGGGAGAAACAAAGAAGCAAGATTATCAATCATTAAGTTTAGACGATCCAAAAGACATACAGGAAGAAAAGAAATTTCAATTTCTTCAATAATGTTTAACTAAATTTGTTCTTCAGATCTTTATTTAAAGAACAATATATAAAGAGTAAAGTTGAGATGCACCGTAAACAGGTGAGGCAGGCTGTGGTTGCTGGGTTATCTGACCATTCCAGGCAGAAGCAGAATCTTGCGAGTGAAGTGACTGTTCATATTGGGGTGGCATAGGACCAGAAACACTTCCATTTGGGTGTAAAGTAGGCTCTGAAGATTGACCATTTGTTTGTTGCTGAAATTGAGATGATGAAGGATAGGCATGACCAATGGAATTTGAAGATTGAGAGTTGTTATTCTGCGAAAACATGTCAGCAAGAGCAAGAGCATTCTGC
This sequence comes from Jacaranda copaia, assembly GCA_014898725.1. Classification (NCBI taxonomy): domain Eukaryota; kingdom Viridiplantae; phylum Streptophyta; class Magnoliopsida; order Lamiales; family Bignoniaceae; genus Jacaranda; species Jacaranda copaia. Next base: position 402,542 of record JACGDI010005847.1, read on the forward strand.
TGAGATGCAACAGGGCTAGCTGGCTGAGGCTCTCCCGCAGAAACAAGTGCAAGTGAGTTTGCAGTAGGTGAGTTGAAGCAATCTCCACTCAAAAGATCTATCATAGGATCAACTTTTCTTGGCGTTGTCAATTGACTTTTAGTTGCCGGTGGAGCAGGGAGAGAAAATTGTGTCCCTAAGCTAGTACTGGATGTGGATCTGCAACAATATTCGCATTTTAGATGACAAACATAACTTCCCTTTTTTACCACTGAGCAGGGGAGGGGGTCAAATCTGTACAATGCATGCTCAAAATTTTATGCCCATAGACTGACAGTAATAAGTCAAGATCAGTAGGGCAAATCCTAAATAAATCTGTTTCATTCTTAACTAGCAGGATCAGAATTTACCCTTTTTCTGATTGTTTATCACCAGTATCAATAAAAGGAGCATCAATATTGACCAAGGGTTGAGCAGATTCAGGTTTTGTCTTCTCTAATTGAACGGAGGTGGCTCCAGAAGAAATTGATTCGTGCTTAGCCAGCACACGTTGCAAGTCATCGTTTAGTGCTAGTCCTTGACATAATAGTGATTCATCCCTACATCAGGAAACATGCACAGAAAGCATGATGATGGTTAGCAACGGCAAATGTGTGCGGACCTAATGCATCCAAAAAGTACAATGATGAGATGCACATTTTTTTTTTTAGAATGCATGTGGTCGAAGACAGCATGAGATTTTAGAGGGGTTCTCCACCACTGATACATACATTGATCAGTTTAGGAGATAGTTTGGATAAAACTAATTTAGATCCACATTCACAGTAAAGCGGGCACTTGGTACAGGACTAAGTTATATCCACATCAACAATATAGCAGGCACTTAGTAGAAAAGATTCCCAAACACTTTGTACAATAAGCATGCAACTGGGATCCAGCAAGATCCCATCCATTTCACAACACAAATCTGCATTTACAAAAACTATTTTTACAGGAAAGGTATTTCACTTCAAACCAAGGCTGTTCAACCGGATAATTTTTTCCCTCAATAGAAATCATAGAAATCACTTCCATCTGATGTATTTATCTTTCAAATACGTGTAAGAAGCTTACAAATATGAGAATGTTCCACCAAACTTAGGAGTTTGGAAAAAGCTGCTCAGGGGAAAAACTAAATTTGGAAGATCCCCAGCAATTACAGCCCCAAACTTGATTCAGAGACAGTTGAAAATAATTAAACTACTTACAAAGAAATAACTGAACCAGACAAAATGACAATAAAGCAATATTATTGACCAACTGAGACCATGTCATCTGCTGAAGAATAAACTTTGGGCCTAACTTACCCCAAAAGCTAATTCAAGAGGCGAAAACCATATGTAGAAACTACAACTTATTTATTTCACCAATATAGGACACTAACACACCCCGCGCATGCCCAGGAATGGACATCTGGAGCGTAAAATAATATGAAATCAATGACCCAACAATACTAGGTAGCCCAACATCGGGAATGAGCGACTCCAATACCATGCTAAAAAATGAATCTTAGGTTTAACTCAATTCCAAAAGCTAGCTCACTACGTTCATTAAACATTTTTTCATTTGGGAACAGCAAGGAGTTGATGGACTTGGATTATTCTCTATCTCCAGCAATATCTCCAACTGAATATTCCAATTTACCATTTCTTTGAACTCTTGTGCTGCAGGGCCGCTTAGAGAAAGTACCACAGTGGATACATTCTCTTAAAGCGCTCATCACATTAGTTGTGAAATTGAGCAGAGTACATGAAGATCCGCTTGAATGTCTTCAAAATTTGCTTAATCTAATAGTGCTGAGAATAGAGGGCACTTATGAAGGGGAAGGATCAAGTTTCAAGGCCAGAGGTTTTCAAAGGCTTAAGGAATTGTTCCTACGGAGATTACAAGAACTGAGATGGGTGAGAGTTGAAAATTGAGCCATGCCCTTCATAAGCACTATCCATTCTCAGCACTATTAGATTAGGCAAATCTTGACAACATTCAAGCAGATTTTCTTGCATTCTACTCAATTTCAAAACTAATGTAGTGAGCGCCTTAAGAGAATGTATCCACTATGGTACCTATTCTAAGCGACCTTGAAGCACAAGAGTTCAACGAAATGATAAACTGAAATATTCAGTTGGAAATATTGCTAGAAATATAGAATAATCTAAGTCCATCAACTCCTCGTCATTCCCAAGTGAAAGAATATTCAGTGAATGTAAGTGAGCTAGCTTTTGGGATTTAGTTAGGCCTACAATCCATTCTTTAACATGGTATCAGAGCCACTCATTCCTGATGTTAGGCTACCCAATGTTGTTAAATCACTGATTTCATATTATTCTATGCTCCAGATATTCATTTCTAGGCATGCGCATGATGTGTTAATGTCCCATATCGGTGAAATAAATAAGTTGTAATTTCTATTTATGATCTTGAAAAATCTTCACCTCTTAAACTAACTTTTAGAGTAAGTTAGGCCCAAGGCCCATTCTTTAATATCATCTATCAACCTGTGTGACGTATACCATTTATTTATATTGGTTATTTATCTCAAGACTGTGCCCAAATCCATAACAAAAACAAGTATAGGCAAACATTAAGGGCCCGTTTGCTTTTAGAGATGAGATGTGGGGTGATAGAATGAAATAATAGATAAAGAGTGGAATTATGATAATTTAATATCTGATAAAGTATATTTACTTTGTGGAATAAAAGGAAGGATGATGATAGATAATATTATTATTTGTTTACTTATATAGATGATAAAATGTGGATAAATACTGTATTGATATTTATACCCTTTCCTTATTATTAATATTAATTTGATTAATAATAATAATAATAATATATTTATATTATTATTATTGTTATTATTATTATCATCATCATTATTACTATAATTATTATAATAATTTGATTAACAATTATTATTTTTATAATATTAATAATTATTATTATTATTATTCAAATAATTAATAATTATCATATAAAAATATTAATAATAATAATTATTAATTATTAACTATTAATTATAATAATTAATACAATTAATAATCATTTAATTAATATAATTTATATTATTATTATTAAAAACAATTTCATACAATTTCAAAATATTTAAAAAAAAAAAAAGAAACAAAGAAGAATGAAACAAAAAGTATTCTCTTCCATTCAGGTCTACCCCGCACCAATCTCCTTACCCCTAATCACTTCTATGAGCAATTTACCAGCTACTTTACCCCCATCTCTGTCTGGCGGGTTGCCTAGTGGAAGGGAAAAAAGCAATTTCTTAATAACAATTCTAGAATTACTACAGTGAAATCCAAACTCTTTCTTCTCTTCTCTGCCTATCTGATCTTGTTTTGGGCACTGCCAGTTGTCCCATTCCTTCTTCATCTTCATTCTTCAACCTTTTTTTTTTATTTCTTTCTGGTTTTTTCTCTTCTACTCTTCTGATTCACCATTCTTTCTCTATAATCTTTTCTCCTTCCTCCAGGGCATAGCACCATCTCTCCAGCAAAGCGACCTGCTGCCACCCGCCCACTCTTTTTTTTTTTAATTCCCATTTCTTCTTTCTCTTTGCTCTTGTCTTTCAGATTGCAGATAACTTACAATGATTCACCTCAGACAATTCAAAATTTGCAGTGATTTTTCAGAGTTACTATGAAGGTCAAAAGGTTTCCTTTCTCATTTCTGCAGAAAAATGTATTTCTGGATCATGGACATTTATTTGGTTTTGGGGTTTGGCAGAGGATATTTTTGTACTTATATTAAAGAGTGGAGGGATAATATTGATATTTTCCTTGTCATCCCACTCTTGGTTATCTTGTGATAAATTGGTCACACCTAATTAGTGGGATGGCTCATCTGGGTTTATACCACAACAGTACCAGGCTGGCTCAAAACTTCAGGGCTGTCATGTTGATGAGGCTGGATGACATGCCCTAAAAATTGGAATGCTGAGACCTATATCATGACTAAACAGATTCATGTAATAAGCAGGATGGAAAGTAAAACAAGGCCTTACGTAGTGGAGTTAACAAGGTGTACCACTCTATGCTTATATGTACGACACTGTTCCACCAGATCAACAATGACCTCCTGCTTGATTCCCTGACACCAGAAAAACGAAAAACTCTCAAATATTCATCATGAATATGCATTGAGAATTTTATAATTAATGGATAACAGCGTAACATGATATGTTACACTGTAAGGGAAAAAGTGAAATGACATGATAAGCCAGCTTTGCTTGAGTATTAGGAAGTACTTGTCAATCTTGTAACATGAAATATTCGAATTCCAAAAAGGATTCATAACCACTTCACATACTTATAAGGGAAAAAGTGATCCCTATTGAACTACCATTTTTTTATCAAATAATATGCCAGCTACAAGGCTGATGGTCAAGTTTTCAACATTCTATAATGTTATCATACCTCTTTGTTACCAGGATGTAAAGCATTCAGCATTTCTGTAAGGACATCCATTATACCACGCGCATTTTGAATTTCTGCCAGGCTAACATAAAGCAATCCACCATCAAAAAAAAATATCGCCGACAACAATCAAAAACATAAAGCCTTACCAAAAAGTGTAATGACCTATGTTTATCAGGACTGCATTATATTCAGTTCTGAGTCATATTCACTCATTCAGGCAAAATAATGGAGAGCCACTTGGCAAGTAGCTTCCATAACAGGGAGAAAAATGAAAGTGAAGACAAGATATCACAAGAAAGTGATTGCATGCCTTCACAGTGATAGTGCACTAATGAACTGGTGTAAACATATTCAGAAGTTCTGGCGTAACCTCAGAAACAATCACAAATTACAGGCGGTAAGCAAGAAATGCCTAGCTAACCTTCCAGATAAACTATATTTTTCTCTAATTAGCTAATTATCAGCATCTAACAAGATAATCAAAATATTTGCACACACCAAAGTTTGACCTATTAGTTCTGCAACAGTTTCAGTGTCTAGGACGAGCTATTCAAATCCCTATCCCAAATCCCTTCAAGCAATTATATTTCTTAGGCCTGTGTGTATTCTCTAACTACAAAAGCCCAGCAAAAGTTCAAAAAAATAATCATCCGCAGAAAGCTAGCAACATAACAAAAGATTAGTTAATTACTTCTCCACCCATAAGCATACATTTTTACACTATAAATCACAATAAAGAGGAAGAAATCAAGAAGCAGCAGTTATTCTTAAAAAATTATATTTTCACTGGATGCACCCATAACAAATATGCTGATAAAGAAACCAGTCCTCTCACAATTCATACAAAAACTACATTGTCATGTCAGAGCTACAATTCTACAAAGGAGAGTTTAAATTTTCCAATCCAGAAATGTACCTCAATGTTGGATATTCAGCTTCTGCGGATGACTCGGCCTCAGCTGGTCTAGATTCAGGATTCCGAAGATTTTGTGGATAAGATGTCAGAGGATGTGTCTGTGGCGGTGTGAAAATAGGTGCTGACGTCTCAGATCTCTGAGGGAAAACTGCCCCAAGACGCTGATGAAAAGGCCATAAATTGCAGAGACACGGATATAAACACCATCATTTCTTAATCAGGCATAGAAAATGAAAACAGAGAAATACGTGAAGTAGGTGCGGCATGACATACCAATAACTCCTGGTATGCTACAAAGTATTGAGGATATCTTGCCCTTGGTCCTCCAAAAGCTTCTTGCCAAGTATCTATCAAAATTAATATCTTTTCTTTTACATGAAAGTCCGGCTGCAATGATGAATTATTTTTCACTAAAACTGTGCAAAAGTTTTCGAAAGAGAAAACCAAGAGTATCCACAACACATTAATTAAAATACCTTCTTCTTCACAATTTTCACCATCTCATGCGGTAACTCTTTCTCAGCAACATGCATATGAACAATATCACTGCAGTTCTTCACAATGGTCTCTAATAGCTAGAAAATGAAATGAAAACCAACTCTGTTACCGTTTCATTTTATGGCACACTATGAGATGCAACTCCTATAGAGTTCTTTAACTATTATATTCCATCAGGTGTCAATAATATATATTAAAGCTTTATTATATAGGTCAAAAAATGCAAAATGTGATGGAAGAAAGTCCATGTTGCTACATAAATGACCAAAAAGCAAAACACAAAAAAATGCATGCAGTTTTCCTGAGGCATATATGCTCTTTGTATGCGCACAAACAATGTGTTTCACAACCTCATAAGCCCTGTTGATGGTCAAATGCAATGGGACAATTGCAATACTGACTCAATCGACACAAAAATTAATAGATGAACTTTTGGGTTACTATTAAGATAACATTAACAAAGGGAAATAGCTTACTGTTAATGCAAGAAGCTGGACTTTTGAGTTTCTGCTATGAAGACGCTTCTTTATACCTTTTACAACATCTTTTGCTTGTCTGGTACAAACAGAAGAGAAAATAAGCTCACAGAAGGCCTGATTTTTCAAAAGGAACAATTAGAAAACGCGTATTAAAGTTAAGCTACAAGTGCACCAATTTCTGGTGTTCAGGTTGAACAAAAGAATTAAAATGGATAAGAAATCTTCCCAAACCTCCTGTCAGACCACCTACTCACCATAGTGCAGAAATGATTTCTTCCTGCCTCAGTTTTCCCCATAAACTATAAAGCAAAATGAACTTGAAGCTACTTAGATTGTTTAATCTAATCAATGAATGATGAAGTTTAGAAGCACAGTCATCTCTTCTTGTTGAAATTTGGCATATCCATAGGGCGATAAATAATTTGTAATTACATCATATTATAGACTTTTAAAGTTGATAAATGCAAACAAGTGAAGTGATCACAAAGGAACAAGTTAACTAAAATCTCAGATGATAACCCAAACACAACCTCAGAGCAGCAGTTCAAGTTAACAGCATCCTGAATAACTCCCACAGATAATCATTTCTACTAACCAGCTAACATCTAAATTCTAATTATTCCGAACAATTTTCTTGCATGTTTTCATTTATTACATATTACAAGAATCAATTGCCACGAGAAAGGAAGGGGGGGAGAAACGGAAAAAAAAGAACGCGCAGAATGAGAATCACAATAATCACCCAAGGGGAAAAAACACCAAACAAAACAAATAATGCAGTAAAACATGTCTTTCTTTTTAATTCCCTGTTACAACAAAAAGAGCGCCTAACAAATAAACTAAAAAAGGTTTAAAAAAATTACAATAAGATAGCAAATAGAGAAAATTACGCAGGATCGTGATTGCAAATGTCGCAGATCTCGATATTCATTGCCCAATCTGGACCGATCAGCATATCGCTCGTCGCTCTTTCCACCATCGAATTCACCATTGTTTTTCTCCCTTTATTTTCAAAACCCCTCGCCGTTAGCAAATCGGAGTCGCCGCCTCACTGCCGGAGGAAACTCTTTAAGAAATGCCAGAAACAACCCCCGAGAATCGAGCTCCAATCCAAATAATAGAAACAATTAAATAAGATGAGACAGAATTGCAATCTCCGGGAATCCAATGGGATCCGATCTCCAGTTTTTATCAGTTCAATTAAGAATTTTACTGAATCGAGGAAAGGGGAAAATATTTGGGAAATTGTAGAAATTGGAAAACGCGAATAATATTAGGACGCGCGGAATTATATTGTGCACCAGATCAAAAATAAAGAATGATTTAAAAACTTAATAAGTAATTATTTATTTATATATTTATTTCGAGCCTCCATTTACCGTAGCATATATTTAGAACACTGCAGATTTACAATGGCGATAGCTGAAATATGAGTATGAGTGCCTCCGCGAAGAGGAGAAGGCGTGGGTAAAGTTGCAGCAGCCATCGATTTCTTTCTCGCTATTTTTCATTTCCACTGTAATTAGCTTAAAAACAGTGTTTCCCGGCGATAATCTGCGGCGGCCGTTCTGTCTTGACCTTAGGATTCAGTCTCTTTCTATCACTTTCACCAAGGCAGCCGACAGTGGCGGCGCGGTGGCGGTGCAGAAGGGTCGGACCTTTTTCCCAGTACGTTTGTTTTGACGAAACGAGGAAGAGACAGCTTGAGAACGCTGAAAAATCAGGCAGTGTTTGGTTATTTTCCCAAAACAAAATCAAATATGCACCCATTTTTTTTTAAATATTAAAAAAAATTCTTAAAATATTTTTTCCTATCCTTTATTATGAGCAAAACTTTCAATTTTTAAATATATAAATATATATTTCATACATATATATATTGTATATTTATTATTATTTTAATAAAAAAATTATTCAATTCCACTTTTACCTCAAAAATTCAAAAAAAAAATATTAATTTGACTACTACAATAAAAATTGTTTCTCCCAAAATATTAAAAAATATATCAAAATTCTCTAAAATTAATTTTTAACTATTTCGTAAAATATAACAAAAAATTCATTACATTTTCCAACACAATTTTCATATTCTCTAATATCATTGACAATGTTTATTCTTTCAAAATATATAATAAAATCGAACAAAAAGCATAACCAAACATTACCCAAAAATTATTTGTTTTCCTTCCTTTCTCAAAGAACAACAATTTCTCTTCTTAAACCAATCACATACAATTAATTAAAAATAAATAAATAAATTTTAAAGAAGTTTTTTCCAGATTGTTTGTTTTAAGTTTCAGAGCCCATTTTTACTTTCATCCCTAAATAAAAATTAGAAATAAATATTTTCTCATAATTTTTTTTAAAAAAATACATATTTTTTTCTCAAAATTCTTTCTAAACCTACCCTATTATTCTATTACACATCAATCAAATTTATATTTGATTTGACATAAAATAGCTATTATTATTTTTAAATTAATAAAATATACATATATTTAAAAAAATTAAACATAAAAAATATAAATTAACCTACTTTTCAATTATATAACCTATCGAATTATTACTTTCTAATATTTTATCTAAACACATCTTAATTTCTATTTTCATTTTTTATATGGAATAGCGTAACAAGCTATCGACCTCAGAAAGGACCTTTAGCTCACTTAACAGGTGCAGCCCAACAGGGCTCCTGAATTCAGTTGGGTCGGATCACTCAATTACAACCCTATGGTCGAATGGATTGCTCTCTACCATACCCTACAAGAGGCTTCAAGTCACTTCATCCATTCAACAATCCCTCTAGTCAATCGCCTTGTCTGTTCGATAATTGTTAACTAGAGCGCTTACTCTGGTATTAATTCATATTCTTGCCGCATTTAATGTTTTAACAAACAACATACTTCCGCATTAATAGCGTGTGCCGTCTAATACAGTTCTGCCACAAACTCTGGCAGGAATGCACATACTCAAAGTACCGTTCACCCTAGAAAGCAGGAGATAATGCCACTTAGAATAGTATCGGGATTGGAAATAACCAATGACCTCCAAGCAAGAATAAAAACCCTCTACACTTAATATAGGCATTTTAGACACATCCTCTACTAGAAAAAGGCTATAAATATCTAATTGTTAGCCACAATTCAAGTAATGTCGTATACACTATATGCTCATACTCTTATGTTCAATTACCTTATTTCGACCGGAACTAATTTGAGCGTCAGAGTGCTTTCACCGGGAGCACCTCGACTAATTTGATATTTACTATTTGTTGCATATCTCAGACCTTGAGGTATATTGTTGTTGAATCATTTTACTTCTCTAGTCAAATCAGCCCAAACACAATCCTTTTTACTAAATATGACTTTCAACCTCATCAATTTTATAATTAATTTTTCAATTTTTAGAAATAACTGAAAATAGAAATGATCTTTATAAATAAAACCAAACGGGCTGAAAAGTTTTCCTATTTTGGCCCCATTCGACTTCTACTTGCTGCTTTCATTCATTACTGGGACCACTCTGCAGGAATTGTGGGCCCAAAAAGTGTAGCCCAAAAAAGAAACTCAAATATTTAAGCTAATGGCCCACTCTATAAATCTCCTAATCTCCCACTCTATTCATCGAAATGAACTCCAATTATTTATTTATTTTATTTCATTTTTTTCTGTTACACCTTTTACACACTACGCATTTGCCCTGCGACACGTGGTATTCATTTCCTTTTCTTATTCTTATACAATTGTTGAATTTAATCATATAGGAATTTTTATGGCTTGTTTTTTCATTTTTGGGTGAATTGTAATAAATATTTTAGAAGTATGAATTTTTGAAAAAAAAATTCAAAAAATATGCTATGTGTTTCTTTTATTTATGAAAAAATATGAAAAATGAAATGAGAATGAATTGTTTGTTCTTTTATGTTTTGGAGGAAAATAAATTTTACTGTTGATATCAAATTAATTACTTTTTCATTGGATTTGTAGAGTAAAAGTGATATATATATATATATATTTATATATTTATAATAACTGAAATATGGTTGTTGGATGTTTTGTAAATAAATTGTGAGGGTTTTTTAAGTATTAAAATTTTATTTAAAAAAAAAAAGATTGGAGAATGTGTACCCATTTTGTAATTGTTCTAGGAGAATGAAATTTTTTTGAAAAAGTCAAAAGAAAGCCTTATATACTCAATTTGGATTCTCTATTGCATTTGTTAATATTCCATTTTCTATTTCAATTCAATGTAATTATGTTAAGTGTATTTGATTCTCAAATAATTATTTTTATAAAAAAAATATCTGATACACATATCACATATTCATGAAATGAAATAGTATGGATGAAATGGAGAATTCAGAGGGTGTTTGGATGAGCTTATAAGCTCATCAAAATATCTTATAAGATATTTAAAAGCTTATAAGTTGATAAAAAGTATTTGATAATTTTTTTTAAAAAAGAGTTTATAAGTTCCTAAAATAAGATGTTATAAACTCTTTTAAAAAAAATAAGGAGACCCTAACTTATTTTTAATATCTTAATAAACTCCTTCATTTTTAACCATTTTAATTGCAAAATTGTCATTATTAACATCTTATAAAGTTCAAAAATCTTATTTTATCCAAACACTTCAACAACTTATTTTAAAAATAAGATATAACATCTTATAAATTTCAAAAATATCTTATAAAATATAAGAACTTATAAGATATTTAAAATAAGTTTAGCCAAACACTCTCTTAAACTGCTTATAGACTACGGATGAAGTAATTTCTTTTTCGAAAGCAAGGAAGATATCAACTCCTTATGAGTGTTTTCCTCATCGTTCGTTTTGTTACATCCAATCTCAGAGCTTCTTTCGGACATAACCCTCTGTAGACTGAAGTGTTGTCCCCATAAAACTGCAAGCAAATTCAAGAGGAAGGAAAAAGAAACTAAGGCAATTTTGTTGTATCATAGTAGGAGTGCTGTTAGATTGTGGTTCATTGTGGAAAATATATGTCCGGGGGCGACGGTAGGGTACCCCCATTGCAGGTACCCTTTCATTTTTTAATACTCAATTTCTGACCCCCATTTGATGGGGATACCCGCATCAGATACCCCTTTGGGTTTGAATACTCCCAACCCTTGATACCCTTAAATCCCCCGCTAAATTTTTTATATTTTTTTAATAGATAATAATTAAAATTTTATTAATTTATTATTTATTTTCATCATGGTCCAATTAATAGCACTATATTTCATTATTCATAAATTCCAAATCTCATCTAATATGTAATTTTAAAACTTAAATATAAACATTAATTTCTATTATAAACTTAAATATAAAATATTAATTTTTATAATATTTTGTTAATATCATTATCTTCCTCTATTCATCACATACTTACAATTCTACTTCACACCTCACAATAATATTTCACTACAAATCACAACTCACAAAAGCATTAAATACAAATATTTGAACAAATTTCAAAATAAAACCAACCAAATTTAAAAAAAAAATAATTATTATCTAAATATATTATTATAAACTAAATTAAATATTCAATACCTAAAATCTTACAACAAATACAAAACAAAATGGGAAAGTTGGGTTCAACTGGAAAGCTTCTACCTTCCATACCCTTTTCCAATTTTCTTGGCTAATGACTAATTTTTTTGCAATTTAATATTTAATTCACTGGTGGTTGGGCTAGTAAAGTCTAAAGGCTTGGGCTTTAATTAGATTTCAGATACTCAGAAATTTCGAAGGCCCAGAAGAAATTGTATAAATGCATAATTAGTTTTTTTTTTTTTTTTAAATAAAATGAGGGTACTTGATCAAGTATCGAATATTTTAAGCTACTATCCAATATTTCACACAAAAATTTTTGCGTCCTCTTAAATACTCGATTGGGTGGGAGCCTAAAAATACTCAATCCACATGGAAAATACCCGATATGGTCGGGTTGGATCGAACACCCCAATACCCAAATCTGATTTCCACCCCTACTGCTAAGTGATAATCAATCAAGGCAGTTCATTATATAATTGTAATATCAGTTTTCACTTAATATTAAAATTCATTTTCGATTATAAATATAGGATGTATATATGTGTATGTGTATATTTATATTATTGTATCCAGAATTCACATTTTATAATTGTATCTTGCGCAACAATTTTTATTCATGATAGCAATAATATTAAGATACGCCATCATGAGCATATATTAATTGAAGCGACCAATTAAAAAATAGTATTCCTTAAATATGTTAACTTTTATTTCAATGAGCTAACGACGTGGGTTATTGTACATATTTTCTCAATACAAAAAACAGCGAGAATATTTAGTTATGTTTTTCCAAAATAATAAATATATCCTCATTTTCCAAAACAATAAATACAGCCTATAAAATAATTAATTGAATTAAAGTCCATACACAGCAGAAATGAATAGAAGGTTTGTACAAAAAAAAGTCCGACACATACATTTTGACATATAATCATTTCTTTTCTCCATTTCTGTAGCTACATTTTGGCAAAGTATTAAGAATCATACATAGATAGAGAATCACACACAGATAGACTACTGAAAAGAAAATTACTGTTTAGGTTGGATGGATGCTTTGGCTGCCTTCCTTCTTCTACCTGCAACTCTTCAACAGATAAGAAGATGGACTCGAGAAACATTGGCGGTTGTTTGAAAATTTTCCACTTTCCTTTCCAGGTGTTCCACATTCACTAAAATCAAGAGTGCGCCTCTCCGTCTGCAAATGGATTATTGTTTTGTGACTATAGAGAAGAAGACAGTTCCCTTTTGAGGAAAAGAGACTGTAACTGGTTTAGGGGAAAGAAGAACAAGGAGAGTTGATTACCGTGAAATTTGAGGTCACAATGGAATGAGAGCTCGGACTGCAATTATTGTTCTCCTCGTCTCTTTGCTGGTCCGTGGAGCATTTTCCCTTCATTATTGTTTCGGGAGTTTCATCTCCCAAAACCTTCTGGGCATCAGCAAATGTGCCGGCAGTCTGCTCTCCTAACTGCTTCATTAACCCAATGGCATCATAACTTCGGTCTCCTGGGCTCAGGAAGTAGCCAATGTCCTACAAAAACTCTTACTATGAGATAACATGTAAAAAAAATTTCTTTTTAAGAAAAAATAAAGAAGAAAGGGCTGAAATAAGTTTTTTATTTTTCATAATTAAATGTAGGGGAGGAGCGATCAACATAGCAAGCTTTCCTGGACCAAACTACGGGAGTCCAAGGAATATATGGTTTGAGTATAACTATTGGCTAAAGAATGAGCCCAAAACGAAGTCTAGAGTCTCTTCACTGTAAAGGTAACTAGTTCACGGATTATTATCGCAAATGATTCTGAATCAGTGAGCCACAGTCGGATCAGGCCAATTGGGCTACTAACGGGAAATTGTTCGACTAAAACTTGAGATACCTCGATTGTTATATCTGTATCGACTCTGGGGCCTGGAACAAAAGTGTTAATAAACCAAGGAGATTTCCAAGCTGAAGGAGATTCTATGCTCCTTTTGAATGGTGTTGTCTCTACAAATCTACACAAGAGTGAGAAAAAAAGAAAATCAGAAGTGCCATCACAACCACAGAATGACCCAAAAAATATTGAAATAAGCAGCAGCTGCAATTTATCTTACATGCTATTGTTGTCAGAAGCTACAATGCCACCTCTGCTAGAACTTTCGACTTTCTTCCCTGAAGGGCTTGAGGATTGCAGAGATGTAGTTATGAACAAATTAGTCCCGTCCTTCTTTGCACACAGCCGAGGAGAACAAAGAATAGAAAAACATGATTCAGAGGAAGACAAAATAGCTACATTATTTGGTACAGCATCCAATCTTCTAGAGAACTGATTTCCAAGAGCTCTAGCACTGAGACCAACTGCACCTCCATCAGCCTTAATTCCAAAATGGTCAGGAGAAAAGAATAGCAGGTCATTCATGTTACATTCAGCAAGAACTCCAGAAAAGTCTTCTGCCTGCCACAAAAGAAACAGTAACAGGTCAGATTCTAACAGCTTCACCAATGTGAAAAATTATTTCAACTTTCCTGTTCAGTCCTGTTATAGGTATTTGCAAGAGTCATAACAAGCTAGCAATCGATTATTTCATTCTGCAACAAACTCAACATTGAGATTATTTGCATTTGTCAGATTCTGGTATTCCTAGAGTGCCCCTTACACAATGCAGAAAAAAAAAATGAGAGTATGCTTACCATTTCCATTGCATCATTACCTCCACCATCACTTCTGACATCTGTGGCAGCAGTATCTTCCGTTATCTTGCTCAAACACTCGCTGCCATTAAACTCTTTAGGTGACATATTGCTTTCTGAAATGACAATGTTTTCCTTCCCCTCATTTTCTGCCTGTCCACAAGCCGGGGCTGTGTTTACTTTTTCTGTACAAGAGACTTCAAGTTTTCTATTGTTTGGAGATAATGATGGCACTGACCCTTTCTCCTCTACACATTCATCAAACATAACTTCTAATCGAGAAAAATCATTGGTCAGATTGGAACATGACTCTTCCTTCAGACAACCTTCAAACTTCTTTTCAACTCTGTTTTCTGACAAAGGAGACACCAAATCACGGTGTCTTTTCTTCAGTATTGATGGGGTGCCTCTAAAAGTTTTGGCAGCACTTTTCAGAACAGCGTCAGGGCTATTGTCATCCCTAGATGGTGAATCCCACAGTTTGAATGGAGTCATGGAAGATATCATCAGTTGGCGGATGCCAAGCGGACTGTACTCTTGATGCATATCACTGCCTGATTGCAGATCACAACTGAAGAATGGTATATCCAAGCTGGGAAAACGAGGAGGCTCATAGAATAAAGCTCCAGATTCCTTCTGTTCATCAGTTTTAATATCTTTGCCCTTGAAAGAACAACATTGAGACTCATTGGATGGTGCCATGACAAAATCATTAGCAGGAACTAGTTTTGGTGATTCCTTTGCCTCATTGGAGTTATCTTCACAGAGACAGCAATCAGACTCCTTGGGACAAATGAATCCATCATGTGTTGTTGGTGGAATATTCTCCTGCTCTGCATTCTCATGTGAATAACTATACTGATTTGGACTAATACTGAACACGAGCGAACCATCAGCCAGAGAAAGTTGTGTAGGAAAGGAGAGAGGTTGAGTAAATGAATTGCCCAGCATATCAGACGGCGGTATATAACAAGATTGTGAAGCAAAAATCCCATCTTCGGGAATCTGAGACTTTGAAGAGTGATGAAACAATGAATCTGTAGGTCCATCAATGTCACTGATAACATTTTCAGAGGGACAACATCCGACATGGCCAGCCTCAGGGTATACCATCCTGCAGTCTGAATCAGCTACAAGGTTAGGAGTATCAGTACCCACAACCATGTTTATCATGGAAGTAGAAGCACCTAATGCAATAGAAGACTCTTGTTGAAAGGGTATTGTTGCATGGTTATCTGGGCCAGTTAGAGATGGCAGGATCAGTCCAGATGACTCTTGCCCCAGATCAAGCAACGACATGTCAGGTAGCTCATTTGGATTTAGTTGCCAATCTTTCCCTGCAAATGCCCCCCAATCTAGAGAGAAATCATATTCAAGAAACTTGTCACTCAGTTCACAAGGTACTTCTGGTGCGGCAAATGTGGCTTCTTGAAATGAAGGATGATAATCTTCAGAGCATGGAATTAAACTTGATTCTTCAGTTGGTTTGCAGTCCCCTCCGGGATGTGCACTTGTGTTGTTTGTGGATTGAGAGATACTGGCAATATTCGAACCTTGACTGCATTCAGAAGCTTCCTCCACTTCTACACCAACTTTAACAACACTATCATCTTCACTACTTTGTGGTGCTTTCGAAGAGGAGGAAGCTGCTAAGTGATTTGGACACCGAACAGGAGGCAGACCTTCGTACTGTGAAAGTAGCCCTGAAGCCAAATACATGTCCAATTTCTTCTTGACAGAACTATTCCAATGATTTTTGATTGCATTGTCAGTTCTGATGGCATGCAGAGGGCAGAAAGACACTCAGAATGAGTAACGGCCAGGATAAATAACATCTTATACAGACAACAGACACGCAAAAGCTCTAAATACTGTTAAATAATTGCTTCCCACCACTAATATGAACTCATTTTACCTTCCAGGCAAGAATTTAGTTAACTCTGCCCATTTGTTTCCATAAACTTGATGGGCGCGAATCAGAGCCAGTTCCTCCTCTTGTGTCCAGGCTTCTTTGTTTATGTTGGGGTTAAGATGATTGTGCCACCTGAAAAATTAATAACACCAACATAAAAACATACTGTATTAAAAAAAAAACAAGAAATAAAAGTTTACACTTCAGGTTAAGTGCAAGACATGAAATTTACACTTTCAAAAACATTGTGACATGCAGAACTAATAATTAAAAATCTTAAACACAAATCTTATACAGCTGTAAGGGTCACCAAATTTCTAAAGCATCAAATATTGTAAGTTATAAACGGTGGAAAGCTATGTATGAACTACACAGATAAATAGAAACTCCTGCAAGCTTACCTTTCTCTACATTGCTTTCCAATACGTCCAGGAAGATGCTGTGCAATGGTAGACCACTTTTTTGGCCCATATTTCTTCACCAATTCAATTATTATTTCATCCTCCTAATAACGTATTAAAAGAGTAATTAAATGGCTCTGGTAAACTTGTGAAAGGAACAAAACAGTAAAATGCGTAATAAACAGACAACAATCCAGGACAAAATAAGAAAAGTTGCCAAACCTCTTTCGACCATGGACCTTTCACAAGATCTGGATTAAGAACCTTCTGCCACCTATGCAAGCACTGCACATCTGTTCGATCCTTGAAACACTCCGCTAGATATAGCATAACATGCCATAGAAATAGAAATACACAATTTAGCAAATTAATAGTTAGATTTTGAGCTATTGATTGTTTCTTTTGGATTGGGGACAAATTCGCAACTCAGAAACCCAATTTGCAAAAATGTACTCATAATGTATAGATAACTCTAGAGTCCATGGCCTACAACAAAAAGCCATTTATGCAGTGCCAGCTCATGTCAAAAGAGTGAGCAAGAAAGAACAAGAAGCAATTCTGTAAACATTTACTATAAATTATCCCCATTTATTTAGCCAAAAGTGATAACACAAATTTTTGTTTCAAGTCCTAGTAAACACAGAACATAAGATCATCTCCTGGATAGCTGCAGAAACGGCATCCTATGAGATTTCATTTTTCAGAGTTATTAATTGATTCATCCATAAAACCAAGCATACACTGTTAAAGTTGATCTTTGAAGCTGCTTTACCAAAATTAAAAAATTTACCAGACTCGTCATAATAACAATCTCACAAATATCATTGATTTTATTCATATGTCTAATTCTTGACTCCTTTCTTTTCTGAAATCTGCCAGCACCTTTAGGAGACTTATACAATGGTTCTTCAGATCAAGACAAAAAATTATGATTACTGTTCTAGGCAAATAATTAGATAAAAATGGAAGTACATTCTAAGATCAAAGAGTTCAAGTATTCTGCCTCATAGTATGCCCATTCTGGTAAATATTTAAGGAGCATCCACTAGATCAAAGAATTGGCAGGCACACGAGGATAAGGTTTGTAGCATTAAGCATAGTAGGAGAAACCACAGAACACTCAACAATTTCCAGTTACACAAGAAATAAATGACAAAAGGCCTCAATTCGTTTTCCTACCTATCTTTTTCCAGTTTTTCCCTTTGAAGCGTTGAACAGCCATTCGCAATATCTCATCCTGTAAGAAAATAGTAAATAAATTATTTAGAAGAACAAATTTTCATTGCCTGCATCTACCTGATGTTTAATCATGGTTATTATAGATCAAAACATAGAACTTGAAACGAGCTAAGTGTTTTTCAGTAACTGTACATACCATACTGCACTTTTGAAAATGGAAAGAAAGAAGAACACAAACCTGAACCTTTTAATGAAAGGCTTCACTCAGTCACACTCCAAATCAGGTTATGTCAAGGATTGCATTTTCTTAGGTCCTTTTACTAGCACAAAAAACCCCCTTCATACTTTAACTGGCTTTGTTGTGTGAAAGTTTCACAACTAAAACAGCTAAAACTTATTCTCTTTTTCAGAAAAAAAGGTATTCGTCTTCCCTTATGAATGATAGCAGATTTTGTGAAACTGTTAGAATCATTTTTTCACTTGGGAATATTGGTAGATCACACTATCGCTTTGGACTTTGAAAGCAATAACAAAAGTGAAATTTCCTGTTTCTATATAAAATCAAATGGAATCACTATCTACTTTGATTATGCTCTTGAAATTTAAAGCAACGCGCGGAATTTGCTCGCCAAGTAATCAAACAGATATTAATTCAGTTTTAAAAAATCATTACCATCAGTCCATCATGTTGTGGAACAACCTTTCTTAAATATTATCAGAGAATACATAAAAACTTGAAAACACAATGTTTTGGTACATGCCAACTATGAAAAGATTCAATTAACCTCTTCTGCAGTCCACTGTCCCTTTGTGGAACGTCTTGTCGGGCCACTTGTCCTCCTACATAAAAATATGAAATTTAATACAATATGTAGCCGACTAGATGTTTTTTACTTTGTGTGTGGCATTGCGACCTTGAATTAAAGGGAAAAGAGGATGCTCAATTTCTTACTCAATAAAAGTTCACTAGAAAAAAAAGAAAAAAATTGGGATGCCAATGTCCACCATCATAATTCACAAATTATTAAACCACTTAACTGTTTAATAAACAACAGTACCCAGAGGCGAATATATTTGTATTTTAGCTGAGGTTTCAAAAAAAAAAAAAATCAAATCCTCGAGGTTATCTCATTGATGTCTCACATACCACAGCACAAGACAGATAAAAGAATAAAAAACACGCAGCACGAAGAATCAAAAATCTATGTGCTTCAAAAAGTTACCCATGCAAAGGTCGAGCTCTTTGTAGGCCACTTTTGGCACCATCTGATAGGGTGTTGTTGCTTATCCTATCACTTTCCATATTTAGTTGACAAATATATGCAAACGCCAATTCCGACACGTTGGCAATTTTCTCCAGAATATCTTCCCCAAATCATCATATGCTACCCTATAACGAGGTAGGCACTGTCCGAATCCAGGATGAAATCAAAGACTAAGAATATGGAAGTCAGACAAGAGAATAGTCAGGATTTATGCAAGTAAAATTCAGATATGCAAGCAATAAGTAACATCAGTAAGCACTCAGCAAGCAGCCACTTTCTTCCATACTTAATTCGAGATCTTATCTCAAGAAACCAAAAGTTGATAGCCCTTAGTAACTCAAGAAAAGATCACATCACGATTTTCTGCATTGACTATCCGTATGCAAAAGTGCTTTTTCTGTGATGGAGCTGTACATGAAAGCTTCAATATTTTGCCGGCTCTTATAATTTGAAAATTAAATTAATCCAACAAGAAGTGCAACTTAGTAAACATACAAATGCACTGGGAAATGAAAAAACTCAAATTTCAAATACCACCAGCTGGCTTGTGTATTTATCAGCCATAATTTCATTATAACCCAGCATAACAATATTCCAAACCCTGTGGACAAAAAACAGATAAGCATTATCTCATGACACCAAAGAAGGAAACCAAAGATACCCAAATTAACAGGGGAACCACATCATCAAAATTTCCTATCTAATGCCCAAAAAGCTTTCTTGATTGAGGATGCACAATAGTCCCCCCACCAATAACAAAAAGAAACTATCTTTTAAAACCGAGTTGTTTTTCCAAAAAATAATATATATATATATATATATGTGCGTGTGTGTGATGCCAATCAAACATAAATAGCTACCGCATAAAGTTCTGTAGCCAAAAGAGACGAGTAGTTCATAAATACCATTCAAAATTACAAAAAGTGAGAAACAACATCAAAATCCACACAATTTATGCTCAATTACCAGTCAAACAAATAAAAAATATAATTCCAGATTAATTTGTCGATAGTTCAGAAAAGGCAACCCTCAAATTAAAAGGTCAAGATTCTGAATTAAAACAGAACAAAGACAACTAAACATCTCAGTTGAGAAGAACTCAACTCAATCAAAACAAAGATGTGACAGTTATGCTATAACCAAGAAAAGAACAAATAGAAAAAAATTTCAAGGAAAATAAATAAACAGAACAGTGACCACACACACACATCAATAAATTAAAAAAAAATGAATCTCTAATTCCGAATTCGTTCCTCATAACTAGGGTTCCAAATTCTTGCGCTTCCTAATACTAACAGAGCAACAACATTCACCAAAGAATTTCATTTTCACACTCCAATTGGTAAACAACAAATGCCAGCAAATGAAAATTCAGAACTCACCGAATAGAGCTTGACGAATTTCAATCGAAGAGCAGAAATACTCAAATTCCAACCGATCACTTCAACGCACATTTGCAGATTCAAAAACAAATTCATATATATACCTATTCATTCGATAGAACCAGAAAAGTGAAAACGATCCGCTAATCCGAGATGAAATTTGGAAAGAAAAAGAAAGAGCACGGAGCAGATATGTGTATTTTGAGTTAGAATTAGTGTGTGAACTGTGCGTTTCCGAGACAGAGAGAGAGAGAGAAAGAGAGAGAATTAAAAAAACGGTCTAAAAAATTCAAAATAAAAGAGGGCGGAGCAAGACTTTGTTTCAAACCGTGTAGGTAAACGTCGCACAACTTTGGTAGTAACAATGGTTTAGATTTCGCCACGTGTAGATATCTCCTTTCAATATTTGGGGTCTTTTTCAAAGGTTTTAAGGCCAACGGTATTATTTTCACCACACACCTCCATTAGTCCATTTTACAAGTAATTAAAGCAATTTGATTATTATTTGACATTCCATTTATTCGCTTCAAATTATCTAACAAATTCAAATGATATGTAGTTTGATTTGGAAAATTTCTTTGTCCTCTTCCATAAAAGTGCAAAAAAACAATAATATTTTTTAATAGAAAATTATTTAATTTATAAAAAATTTGTCAATTGTAACGATTTTTAATATTGACACATAATTATTTATTTATTTTAGTCGAATTTGTCTGTGTTATTTTCATGTACATAATTTTGGAGAAATAGATGTTAAGAATTCACAAAATATAACTATATTTGATTTAAAATGCATGTTAAAAAATTAGTTTAGTGAATTTAGGAAAATGTAGAAACAATGAAAGATGTTTATTTGAAGACAATATATTTTACTGTAAATATCTTTTTATATAATTAAATTTGAATAATTAAAAGTTTTTAACAATATTTTGAAAAAGAAGAAATCAAATGAATTCCAAATGTATGTGTATCTTCATACAAGCAAAGAACTTATGGTTATCTTGGATGTGTTACCGAAAGCTTTATAGAAGTTCAAATAAGAGAGCATTTGTCTTAGGGTAGGCTTTTTTTTTTTTAATTAATTTCCAAATCTTAGTATTATGTATCATTTTCATTTACAATATAAACAAAAACTCCATTTACTCTATTCTTGTACATAATCTTTGTGAAGTTCAAGATTCATGTGAATTTTAAATTTGAGACTTGATATGTTGCCTTAGGGTAGACTTATTATTTATATGCCTTCAATAGTTATCCACTCCGTATTTAACCATTCAGTGCTTATAGTGGGCACGAATTGGTACACTGTATTACGTCTTTTTTAATCCCCTCAAACAAATATATATATATATATATATATATATATATATAAGATGCATATTGAGAAAAAAAAAATTGAAGGAATGAAAAATATTTTGGAAAAATTAACTCATAAATTTCACCAAACATTCAACAAGTAGATATAATGATTGATCATAGACAACCAAAAGGAAAAGGGACTCGAAAAAATTGTATTTTATGTATAATGGTATTTTTCAGGAATTTATCTTTGACAAATATTGTTGTAACCTAAATATCATTATTTAAAATTATCTTTGTTATTAATTGCATATCCAATTTATATGGCATTAAAACCTTCCACCTCTCACAAGATCATCAATTACTTTGAACAATTCACTCCCCCATTCCAACTATTATAGTTCAATATTTGTACATTCTATTTGTTATCCATAAATTTTATGCTCATTTATGTCTCACAAGCATCCCACTCATTTACTATTTTTATATTTTATTTTTAAACTTTATTGACGCAACAATCAAACTTTCATAAAGTTTGAAGTACAGAATACTGAACTCTACTATTCGTTCAAATGGTCGTACATTTCATAAAATGAGAGTAATCATAAAGTGGCAAACTGCCTGGTAAATCTTAACAGATCGATAGACTTGAACATTAATCCTATATGGCCTGATCAACTATGTAAAGCACCAATGTAGCATGATGCCCATATTACGGTTCCTTATAGTTCCCATCAAAGTGATAGACTTAAATCTTAATCCTCTATGACCTGATCAGTCTCATAGAAAGTGCCCGTGTAACATGATGCCTATGTAACGGTGTTCGTACTCATGGACTATAGAGACATAGTTGTCCAAGAGGCTCTCTGCATATGGGAGAAGAATATTGTCACAGGTTCATACCTAAAAGAAATCCATCCATAGGACTAAGAAGAACCCACAAAATACCTCATTAAATTAAGAGCTGCAAGCAAGTACTGCCAAAAAACTGCAATACACAATAAGCCAATAAAACCCCAACAAACTTCAGTCCCCAGCAGAAAGATTGTACATGAAATGCTTTGGCAATGACACATTACGAACCGCTATTAGGACGCTGCGTCTGTGTAAGCAGTCTCAGCCGCTCGTAAGCCTCAAAACAAGCATGAGCATAGTCGCTCAGAGCTCGGAAAAGCTCAGGCAAGCGGATTTTCAGACTTCCGAGCGACTTCTCCCTCACTTGAACACAGTGCTTCAGGTGCTCTTCCATTTCATCTTCCAGCCTCTTTTTCAAGCTTTCCACCACAAACTGCCGCTCTGAAACTGGATCCTTAGTATTTGTTTCCACAGCTTTGTCCGGGTCTGTCTCATCTGGCAGTGGTGGAGTTCTTCTCTGCATGTATTTCTGATACCATTCTTCAAAGGCCTGTTTCTTGCGGAGGTACTCTTTTCTGGTTTCTTCGTATTTCTCCTTCAACTTCATTTCTTCTTCCTGATGAATAATAATGGTTTTTATCACTGCAGCGAAGGATGCAATTGCAGTTTTTGCCACTTCATCCGGAAGCTTCTCGAGGTGGTCGTGCCAGGACCGGAGCAGCGGCTGGATAGGAGGATTCAGGGTCCTTGGGGGGGATGAGACTTTTTCTTTCAAGCTGCTCTCAATTGGGATGAGATTTAGTTTCAACCAGTTGTTGAGTGCATTGATGTATTGTCTTTGATTTGTTACAAGCTTTTCGAATTGTGTATGCCATCGCTCAACAACGGTTGAGAGCTGCTTCGTCCGCTCGTGATGCTGCTTGCTCGTCTCGATGAGAACCGTAGAGACATCAAGGGATTTGAGGTCCTTAACAATCTCTAGTTGGCTATCATGATGTGTCCACATGGATTCCCACATCTTGGCCATCCTTCAAGAATTAATAGGGAATAGAATATACATGACCCATTGGTTTTTGAAACAACTTATTTCTAAAAATAGAGAACCGACACGGGAGCTTACCCATGAACGAGAGCCACAAGTTTTGGAAACAACTGCTTGTCACGTATATCATTCACTTCTGAGACAGTTGAGTCCAAGGATTGCATGTCAACTATATACCGTGTATGCAAATGGCTAACAGCAGCTTTTGCTTTCTCCAGTTGTTCAGAACTAGCATTGCGTTTTTTCAGTTTGTTCAACACAGCAACTTTGCGCTGATATTCAAGTTTCATAAGCTCGCCGGCCTATTATATCAACGACCGAAAGAAGTCACTAATGGTAACAATTACCCACATATGCAATGGTTAAATGAACAGCAATTCCGGTCTTGGAGTCATTAACAAAGAGTCAAAACTAGAAACTGGCTAACCGTGCAAATTTAATTTTCATTTCACAAAGACGAACATGTATTGACTATGGTTCAAATGAAGTTTGGTTCAATGTACCTTAACTTCTTCATAGAGCTTTTTCTCCCATGCTAGCAACTTATCCAAAACAGTGGCATGTGTCTCATAATCTTCTGCATCAAAGTTATCTTTCATTCCGCTGCCATTAGGCACACCTCTGAAAGATTTGTTCCAAGTAATAACTTGCATGACCCTTGCTGCATGGTCAATGTGTCCTGAAATACAAGAGGCCATTGATCTATCAACAGCAACACAACTGCCAGCTGATATATC
This sequence comes from Jacaranda copaia, assembly GCA_014898725.1. NCBI lineage: Eukaryota > Viridiplantae > Streptophyta > Magnoliopsida > Lamiales > Bignoniaceae > Jacaranda > Jacaranda copaia. Next base: position 427,183 of record JACGDI010005847.1, read on the forward strand.
ACTAGATTTCAAATAGAAAAAAAAAAGTGAAAAAATAAAACACAGATTTTATATATTAAAAAATGACATGCAGGTAGCAAATTGTTCCATAAATCTTGCAAAAAATCATCATCTACAATCCAATAATTTTGGCAGAATTCCACAGTCACAAGTTGTTTTGAACATACTGCAATTTAAATGTCATCAGCCAGATGAGTCGTTGAATCCTTCCAAACAAAAGTTTCTGAACCTTGTCCAAAGTATGTAAAAAGTTATTCAAATATGCGAAATTACTACTTACCCGGGCTCAAACATACCATGAGAAAAGAAAACTTAAAACTGGCCAACCAATATTTATGATTTGCATAAACAACAACAAAGATTACTATAGTTTTCACAAGATCTTCCTTCCCAAGTAGTGGAAATATGTCCAACAAGGACAATTTTCAATTTCAAGAATGCAATTTCAAATTATGTGTGTATCTTCTAATTGTTCACACAACCACACGCATATATAGATTCGAGATTCACTAATTTATGAATTTCTGTTCAGCATTCATGCGAAATGAAGCATTTGTAACGTCTAGTCTTGGACAATAGTCTCCTGCAGGTATACTTGTAGATTTTACACATATAGCAACAAAGTAATCAAGGAGACATACAAAGGGACAACTTCCAATCCTTTATCCAGGAAAAGAAATTATGTAATGCCAAATTACAAAGCTAACATTGCTAAGCCAAGACTACAAAATTATATGATCACCTCGATTGTCTGCAAAATTTGAATGGTAATGCAACCTAGTGGCCTCCAGCATATTTGAAACCTCCTGCGCACTTTGAGAAGCCCTAAGGAAATGATCATCGATCTCACTCAAAATTTTCAGCAAATCCACACCTTTACTATTTCCGACCATACTCCCGCTGGCCACTCCAATTCTACTCATCGTGGGTGGTGCTGTCTTTGAATGCACAAACTGCTTCTCTACTGAAAAACCCACTGGAGTCTCCTCCGGTGTCTTAAACTCTTCAATCCCCTCAAACCCCACTTGCTTCTCCGGGGTCCTAAACTCTACATTTCCGCCCACATTGTCAAGATTTCCATTTCTGTCCTCCACATAACCCTCCCCTTCCTCCTCAACCTCATCCAAATTTGGTCGGGGTACATTGTCCATAAAGAAATAATCCCATGCCATCCCTCTACTCTCTGGTGGAGTGGTTTGATTGGGAGGAGTTCTAATTGGTGTCTCCATTCCCACCTCTTCAACCCCTTTTTTCCTCCTACGAAACCCTCCTTTCTCCTCTTCTTCTTCATCTTCCTCTTCTTCATATATATCACTCTCATCAATGGCAATGCCTTTCATTTTTCCCTTCACATTCTCCATCAATGCTGCTGGCATTGTAGCAGCACGCTGGAGGGGAGGCGGCATAGGGGAAAAGCTTGGGAGCGGCGGAGGAGGGGGAGGGAGGCTAGACTCCATGGGAGGCAGAGGAGGTGGTGGCGGCCGCTCCACAGGGGGCGGGTCTGACGACGCCACCGCCTCCGGCGGCGGTGGGGGAACCTCGCCTTGAGCATAATCACTCAACGCCGCCCCAGTATCCTTAAGGGACACAGCATACCCGGAGTGGGCTGATGCAAAAGCATTCCTCACAGAAACAGCCTCTTTCATCAAATTCCTCCTCTCTTTACATCTAGAAACTGACTCTTCATTGTCTATTTTTGATTGAGCACAACCCATTCCGATTCTCTGGGCTTCAAACGAAGAGGGTTTGTGGGTTTTACATATATTAATTCATTAAGTACATTTATATGCAAATATACAAAAAAAAGCTCGCGTCTTTTGAGAGTGAAAATTGAATCTTTCTTCTCCGAGGCCTTGAAATTAAAAAGAGTTTTCTGGGCTTCAGACAAGAAATCCAATATCTAAATGAACCTGCACATATAAAATCACAGATAAATATGTTTCCGGTGTAAAAATGAAATCTGGCTTGATTTTTCCTTACAAGGGTTCGAAGTAAAAAAGGGTTTCAAACAAACGGGATGAAGCTGCAGTTAGAAATATGTGAATGTGCATGCAGAAATCACCTGTTTGTATGTCTGAAACTCCGGCCAGCTTTTTGCAGGACGGCGATGTATATAGATACAATCTCTCTGTATCTATATACGAAATTCAATTTTTTTCTTCTTTTCTTTTTCCTTTTTTGATTTCTATCCCCCTTTTGTGAGAAACGGTGTATGAATGATGAATGCTGAGACGGAAAGCAGAAACGGACAAATTTTGTGCAGAGACAGTGCACTGAGAAATACAGAGCGGCACACAGAGAGGGGGGGGGG
>JACGDI010005847.1:435937-451900 GCA_014898725.1 Jacaranda copaia
GGGTACTTTCACTTTCGCATATCGAATGTTGTCCAAGGTGGAGTCAAAAGCTTCCTTTTTCTCAATAAATGTTCTTCCCTCCTTTAATATGTTCCATCTTTTCTTAATTTATTATTTTTACTTTTTTGGAATGCCTCAACGATTTTATTTTATGATTCTTTTTAAAAATTATCATTTCTATGCTGATTCTCAACTACCAATACCAAGGGTAATAGTGTAAAATTATATAATTTATATTTCCACAGCTCTTATTTAAAATTTTATGTCAGGAAAAAACTACACCATTGTAGTATAAATGAATGTATACATTCTTTTTATTTATTTATGCACATAGGTACACCAAATATTCATTAGAATTTAAATTCTGCACACATATCATTGATCTATTGATCTACTGATCACTTGATCTAAAAAAAAGTACGCATAAGTTTATTTTTAATAATTGGGGCTATGTCATCCACTAGTTAACCTTGTCTTTTTAATAGGTGACATTCTAAATTGACATATGGTTCCTCAAGCAAATATGAACACAAATCCTATTATTCATCTCACTTTTGGTTTGTGCTTTACTTTGTTTTCAATTCCTTCACTAAGAAGTAGGCAAATAACATTAAGAGAAATGTCACTTAAATCATAAAGGAAATGCCATTAAATTAATATTATTGTCCCTTATCTGTGGGTGCCTAGAGACCCACAAAAATACATTGAATTGGCTCAAAACAACTTCCCAGGAAAGCCCTACCAAAGACCATTGGAGGCTATTGCCATAACTCAAGAGCCCAAGCCCAAAGATCTTGGCCCATAGTAAAGAAATTTGAGCCATCAAAATGTTGAATTGGCCATCAGTTATTTCATGCAAAAAGATCCATCTTCAATCCATGAGGTTAATTTTCTTTGTTTTGGTTCCTCAATTTTCAGGAGTACTTCATCTCCTATCCAATTTATGCATATATTTATATCAAGTGTGAAGTGTGTGTAACAAGTGTTCTTTTGAAGAAATACTAAATACACCATCTCATGTATTTGTGAAGTGGAATAAGAAATAAAATACCCACTAAAATAGAGGATTTGAATTGAGTTTACTTACTTTTACAACACACAAATACACTGGAGATCTATGACTACAAACTCTTAAATCATTTGATCGTTGGGCTTATATTTCCTAGTATTGTCTTCTCGAGTGAGCGTTGGGGTGTGTGAAATTAGGGAGAGGAAACAATAGGATAGGCAATATGATTTTTTTTTATTTCAATTAATATTGTATCTTTCATATTCATTTTTGTGAATACGTATTAAAGTTATTAAATAATTTTTTTTAAAATATTTAATTATAAATTATATATATCAATATAAATGATTATTTTTTTAATAAAAAATCTTCAATGATTCTATTCATAGAGTAATTAAAGCAGATTTTACTTGACATCTATGGATCCCAATTGGAGTACTGAACTTTCCAATCCATCAATCTTGGCATAGTATGTGTTGTATTATCAAATTATATTATTGGTATTGGGCATCAAACAGGTTGCTTCAGCCCCGCATCGGCCTTGTTAGGGTCATGGACCCGTGCAATTTGGTTTGGTGAGATATCAAATAGTTGATATTTGATAGAATAACATTAATTCTTTAAATTATCTATTTTATTTTCTATTTTATTTTTTTATTTGAACTTACTGTATTTATACTAAGCATATATGGTTCTTAATCAATTATTTTTATAAAAAAATATTTAATACACGTATCATATGTTCATGCAATGAAATAGAAGATGAAAATAAGTATGAAATAGAAGCACTTTTACTTTCACATATCAAATGTTGTCTAAGGTGGAGTCAAAAACTTCCTTTTTCTCAATAATTGTTCTTCCCTCTTTTAATATGTTCCATCTTTTCTTAATTTATTATTTTTACTTTTTTGGAATGTCTCAACATAAGATTTTATTTTATGATTCTTTTTAAAAATTATCATTTCTATGTTGATTCTCAACTACTAGTTTTAAGGGTAATAGTGTAAAATTATATAATTTATATTTCCATAGCTCTCATTTAAGAGTTTATGTCAGGAAAAATCTGCACCATTGTGGTATGGAGGAATGTATAAATTCTTTTTATTTATTTATGCAATAGGTACACCAAATGTTCATTAGAGTTTTAATTCTAGATCTCATATTTATATGTATAATGTCGATATCATTAACCTATTTACCACCTGATATAAAAAAAGCACACATAAGTCTATTTTTAATAATTGGGGCCATGCCATGTTTTTTAATATGGTTCCTCAAAGCAAATATGAACACAAATCCTATTATTCATCTCACCTTTTGCTTTGTGCTTTACTTTGTTTCAATTCCTTCACTGAGAAGTAGGCAAATAGCATTAAGAGGAATATCACTTAAATCATATAAAGGAAATATCATTTCATGCCCAAACAAGTTATAACTAGCGTGACCGATCCTTCTAAAGCCAAACGACAAGTCCTTTAACATAAGAAAAAAAATTAATAATAATGTATTAAGTTACATTACAAAAATTATAACTAATTTATATTTAGTGATAATTAAGAAGTTTATTTATTATAATAATAAAGTTCATAAGTTAGATAGCGACATAAATTGCATTTAAATTATCACTATTAATAACTAGACGTTATATGTATAGTGATAACAAAATCATTCTACAAATTATAGTCACAATTTAATTTGTTGTATTAAATTTTCACTATTTATCTATCATTAATTGTCAATCGTGACAATTTAAAATAATAGTTATTGTCACTATAAATCATTACTGTGACAAAATAAAATTTTCAGCCACACTATCAAAAAATTAAGTATCAGAAAAAAAATTCTATAAAATTAATTACATAGTTATGGCTACAAATTATAGTTGTAATTCATAGCAAATGTAAAATTTTTAAATAACAAGAACAAAAATTATTAGCTATTAATCTGTAGTCTTACTCATTACAAATTGAAGTTTAATTAAAATACATTGGAAGTTTGCTGTTCTTGGAAATAAGTTCTAAAAGTGCAAAATGTAATGCCATTGAAGAAGTATCTGAACATTTTGTTGCAAGTGGAGAATGGCAAGAAAAATATTTAATAATAATAATAATAATAATATTCATTTCCCTTCTTTTGAGTAATTAATCTTAAAAAAGGGGCTATATATAAAAGTTACAAACAAAAGTGTTTTATAAAGAACATAAACAAAGTGTAAATGCCACTTAAAAAAATAAAAGAAAAAGAGCAAACTTTAGAGTGGAAAAGATTATGCTTATTTTTTTGTCTTACATATATGTGTATGTGTTTTTAGTTTTGCCCATGGAGAAAGTGGAATCAATAATTCCCATAAAGTCATGTTTTTAATTGTAATCTTTTTGGTAGATTGCTTGCTTGCTTGCTACTATTTCCATATGGACATGTCTTTATGGAATGAAGATGCTATCATTATGAAAAGTTCTTATTTGAACTTATTAAATTGAAGGAAGATTTAACTATTGATATGGACTATGGAAATTTTATTGTCATATAAGTTAAAAATCTTCTTCTTAATAATTGTTGCCCTAGGAAATTGAACTTTTGATTTTAATTTTTTTTTTAATTTTGAGAGAGAACATGACAAATGACTAAGTTTTATCCTTTCAATAAGTCAGTATTATCCTATTATCAAATCAAGTAAATTAAAGGACAAACTATACAATCAAATGCACTTACTGTGCACAATGATGCCCATTCAGGTCAAATATGAAATTTCTCATATAATAGAGAAGATTGATGCGATTGGACTACAAGCTACTGGACCTTTTGATTTTAATTCTATACTATAGAATGAACTGTCTGTAGATAGTGCGCAACTTAATTTTGATAATAATTGTAAAATTAAATATCTATTGAAACACTAAAGCCTATTGTTAGAAGTTATTTTTTCAAATTAAAATTGAGAGAGATTTACTATAATGTAAATGTTTCTTATTTAGTTTAAGTTGCAAAAGTTTTACAGAAAGTTATAGTGAAAGTTGTAATATTTAAAAATAGTAGTAAAAAGACCAAGAAATTGAAAATTTGAGGAGTGCTCTTAATTTTTAGCTCTTTTATACTTAACTTTATAGAATAAAAGCATAAAACCAATTCCCAAACACTGTAAAATAATATTGAATAAATTGATTCATCCAATAATTTCACATTTGCAATGCTGTACATAACCTCCAAAAGGGCAATTCAATTAACCCAAAGCATGGTATTAACTAATGACATATTTTCCAACTTCTAAATCATAACAACTCATGAAAATTATGCTGGAATAGTTAAATGGCAAATTTCACTTGATCCTTTGAAAGGTCATTCCTAGGGCTGTAAATGGATATTCGAAAATTCGCTTACTGTTCACATTTGTATTTGTTTATATAAAAATTATCTGCATCTGTTTAAAGTGGATATTATCTGTATTCGATTAGTAGATATTCGATTATAAATGGATATGGATATGATAAATACGCATCCGATTCGTTTAATATCCGATTCAAATACATATTCATTAAATAATATATTATTTATATTTTTTAATAAAAATCTCATAATTCATACATGTATATATAAATTATAATTGAAGAATTGGGAAGAAAAAAGAATAAATTTAAAAAATTATTGTAATATAGAGAAAAAAATAAAGAATAAAGTTAATCAACGCAATTAGTATTGATTGACTTTATAATTAATATACTTAAATATCATTATTATTATTAAGCACTAATAATTAATTATAAATTATACTATTTGTTTGATTATTTTTTTTAATGAAATTATATAGTTTCTTCTATTAAGTAAAATATGTATTTGTTATAAATTCATAGATTTATATATTTGGATATTTGTAAATAGATATTTAAATAATTATCATCGAATATGGATATAAAAAATAATTGAATACGGATAAATTTAATAAAATATGAATAAATCTAAATAATTATAATCGGATACGGATATATCCGAATTCGACCGATATCCGACGGATACAAATTCGGATATCATTTTTTAATATCCGTCAAATTCCTATTCGTATCCAAATATTCAAAAAATTAAACGGATACGAATATGAAAACAGTGTATCCGATCCATTTACACCCCTAGTCATTCCTATGTTGCCAACTTTCAATATTATAACATTAATCATTTTAAACTAGGATTAAAGCTTCATGTGAAGTTTTTTATGTGTTAATTTGTACCTTTAATGATTGTTGCCATGCCTTCTCTATTTCCTTATATTATTTAATTGTCCATACTTTAAATACTAACCCTTGCTAGTACTTCCAAGGTTAGTTACTAATATATTTTTTCCTTTCCTAATAACCTCTTTATTTAATTTAATGAACAAACTTTGCGCTGCCGCGGAACTATAATTGCATTCGAAAATGACTTCTTTCGGCCAATTACTTTTTAATCGGATTGAGTAATCATATTAGAACTCATCGACTCAAAGTCAGCTCCAAAGTCACTTTTAATGGGTCAAAAAGATATAAATTGCGCATGCAGCTGTAAAATTAAATCGAGTAATTATTTAAATACAATAGTTACTCTTTAGTTGATTTATATTATTTCTACCTCATTTATACTTTTATTATAGTATACATGGGATAAACCAAAATTTATTGCTAATATCTCTCAAAACTTCTTCATGGGATAAATAATTAAATGAAAATTAAGAAAATTTTGTCCACTTGATTCTTTTACAATGTTATTTGGGCAAGTTATGATAGTCAAAATGTGTTGAAAGTGAATCAAAGAAAAGAAAACTTATATTGAACTGCAATATTTGTGGGAAAATGTTTAAAGAAACAAGACTAAGTGTTGTGGTTAATTAAATGACTTGAAGGAATTTAATAAATTCAAATATTTTAAATAAAATAATGTAGAAAAGAAATAATAATTGGTGGGTTGCATTTGTCTTTCTAGATGGGTAGAGGTAGAGGGAAATGTTTAAAGGTGAATTAAGTATAATTTATAGGTTGTTTACCTTTAATGATTGTTGTCACACTTCCTCTATTTCCTTATATTATTTAATTATCCATGAGTTGATGTTCAACCTTTGTTTAAGTACTTCCATAGCATTGTTACCAATAAAACTTTTCCCTTCCTATTGGCTTCTTTAATCTAATTTAATTAATTAATGACTAAATATTTTATGGCCGACGGTACGATCTATGATTTATAATTATTATAATAAGATAACATAATGTGAATGTACTTGAAAATACTTTCTTTTGATTAATTATAGTGAATCGAATTGAGTGAGTAAATCACGACTTGTCAATTCAAAATCAATATTAAAGTGACTTTTAATAGATCTGATATATAAAAATTACGCGTGCAGAGGTGAAATTAGGTCGAGTAATTATTTATTTACTGAATTGCTATGTGGTCCTTATAGTGCTTCGTAATTATGAGGAGTTAAAATAAATATAGTTTTACCCCTTTAATTTTATTATTGAATGTTTGAAGCGTCAAATTAGTTGGGCACGCATCACGCATCACACATGCCACAGTACTCATTAATTAGTATGTGGCATTTTGGATTGTCTGTCAATTAATATTTTATTTTTAATTTTTATTTTGAGTATATAGTATCTATATTCAAGTGTTCATTTAAAAAAAATAGTCTATACACTTGATATTTTTCTATAAGATGAAATAGAAAATATAAAAATCAACTAAAATAGAAGAACCAAAATGAATTTGGAAGAGATGGGAGATTAAATTGCAAAATTTTTACCTATATTATATATAAAAAAAGATCTTTTACACATTTAAAGTGTCAGTTATATCAAATTGTAAATTATCAATTACACCTTTAATTTTTAATTTAATTATATATTTTTAACTTGATATAAAATTATAAAATACAAGTAATATAGTCAAGACATAAAAAAAATTATTTAATGTTAAGACAGCTAAGTATATATCCCACGATTTTGGACTTTTAACATAGGAATTATTTTCCATGTATGAGTATACATTAATCAATATTAATATTATATGTTTTCGGTATAGTTATTGTTAATTAATATTGTTTATCTACATTATATAAAAATTAAATGTGTTATTGTTCATCAATATAATATTAGCATCAATAATATGATGAAATTAAATTTATGCACACTGACTCGGCGCACCCAATGACTAGTTACATAAAAAAGAAAGCTCCATTAAATTCACAAGAAATGGTTTTTATCCAAAACACCAAAATATTGTTTGCCAAAATATTTTTAAAATAATCAGTCTATCTTAATTGCTATTTTAACTACCATCTCTTATCATTGCAAGACTCATTGAAATTGTTTTTATTTCTTTTTAAAAGACAAATTGTATTGTGTTATTCTTATTTGATTAAGAATTTTTTTTTATTTATGGTACTAATTTCATGTATGCTTTTTGAATCTTTTTGTTGGGTTCTTCAATTTGATTGAAAATATATCAAACTCTCTTTCAAATTCAAGTACTCTCTAAAACTTTATCCTATTTTGAAGGTTTTTTTTAAACTCCATTCCCTATCTTAATAAGGTTCTTTATATTTTGATTAAAAAATTTTAATTTTAATTTTAAATTCAGATATTAATGGAAATTTCTTTACCTTAAAAATAATTAAATTTTTAATTATTTATTAATATAATTAGAATACTATAATAATATAAATTTATATATGCAGGAATCGTGTGCCAAAACTAGTATATGACATATATTAATTACAATTAGCATCTTGAATTTCTTCCTCTCAATGTGAAATTTGTAATGTAAATGGCCATATATGAGATTTGGGAGTTGAGATTTTATATTCTTGTCATTTTTTTTAATGTAGTAGTTGAGTAAATCAACAATGTGGCATTATTTCTTTAATTGAGAAAACGTTTTTGTAAACAATGTTTACCTTATTTTAGAATTAAACTGCATAGCAAGCCATTATCCATAGATTATTCCAAAAAAACAAATATGAGTATAATCCTCATAAATAAAAGAATTCAAATTTTAACGAATTCTAAAAACGCATGCATTAAAAATTATATATTTCAATTCTTGCTAATTAATTGCCTCGTAACTTTGACGCAGTCAATAACCTAATATTGAAAAGACAATATTTTGTTAAATTTAATCAATAAAATATTTAAAAATTTATAAAATAAATTAATAAAAATATATCTCACACATTTTTATATTGTTAGATATATTCATATAATTTATATTTTTAAATAAAATTTAAAATTTTATAAACTTTAAAAATATCTTATAAACGATCTCCAGAATATATTCAAAAAACATAATAATGAGAAATATTATTGGCAACAAGAATCAAGTGATCAATTTCAAAGAAGTAGTTGGCCATGGAAAAAGACTTTGTGCAACAGCTAGATCTGTGCTTCTTCATGAAAAAGCTATATAAGTGTGGCGCCATTGATGATTCTATGTCTTTTTGGTTGCTTCAATGAAGATTCTAAGCTTCCTCTTAACCTTTACTTCCTTCATCTTAATTTCATGCTTAAATTGTGAGATTGATCTCTATAGCTATGGGCCCTCCTAATAATACTCATACATACCATGCTTAAATGTTCTTTAATGATTGTTTTGACTTGAAACCCCCTCAAGATTGATTAATTAGTGCCCCTAAATTAAGTTTTTGGATTTAATCATGGCCATTGCTCTTGTGAGATCTTGTGTTGGTTATGCATAAAGGTAGAGGATAAAAGAAAATGTCATGAGAAAGTATCCCAATGAGTGGGTGTGGATATATTATCTTCTTCAATGGGAATTTAAATCAAGATATTCAATGTTGAGTAATAAAGATGTAGGTTTTTTTAGGTATGGAAGTAGGCTAAGTCAGGTTAGGCTTTAACTTAAATATGTGAGGTATGTTATATATATAATGTGTTTGAGCTTGATATATTATCCAGGATAATTGTTTTTTAATAAGCTTAGGTCTAGCATTTTTAATAAATCAAAGCCTTGATATTGCCTTAAAGCCTATGTAAAAGTTTATTTTTATTAAGGTTCAAATTAGACTTAAACATTGCATAAATCTAGGTTTTTAATAGGTTCAAATTTATAATAAATTTTAATATATCTAGTGATTTAATAGACCCGAATGTAATGTAAATTATGAAAATGAATACAGACAATAGCCATAAAGATAAAAAAAATAAATATATAATTATGAAAGTTAAAATTAAAGTATAAATTAATTGTGTATAAATAAAAGTCATATAGATATAGAGCCCAAGAGTAAACTAACCAACTTTCATCAAATGTTGATTAAATAATAAAAGCTATTTTATGTTATTATATTAATTTATAATATAAATATAATTATTTTATATTATATAAGGAATGATAGATGGGCAGCATGTTGTCTTGTAAGCTTTTAAAAGAATCTAAATCTAACTTATTTAATTAAAAAGGTTATTTTTTAGGCCTTAATTTGTTTTTTTTTTATTAAATAGGTTAGACTTAGTTAGACGTCTAGGCTAGGCTATAAGTCTCTGATGGCAGCCTAACCTATTCTAATCCTTAAAATTTTTGTTAAATACAAAAATTGTAATAATTAAACAAAACATAAAGAAAAAAGCTTAAATACACCAGAATATTTAGGAATAATATTTGTACCAGAAATGTCTTGGAATAATAAGGTAAGCTTTTAAATCGTAGCTTGTTGATTTTTTCAACGGTGAATCCTCTCTCTCTCTCTTGTTTGGCTGGTCATTTGATGATATTTTGTTTTATTATCTTTCGAAAGAATAAATTTTTGCTCTCACTCTTCAAGGTACATTTTTTTAATAATAAAACCTCCCATCAGATGAGTATCAATGAGTCAATATCTCGGTATAGTTGTGCTTTCATATATGCAACTATATTGACGTTGTATGTGGAAACAACAATTATATGCCTTTTCTCAAGCCTCGTAATGATGAAACTTTGTTTTGTTCCACATTGGAGGAATCGAGTATTTTAAAATAGTTCATAAGTTATTCTCTATTTGATCTTTTAAGGCATGTTTTCTTAGAAATGGAACTTCCTAATAGATATGCACCAGCTCGACAATATCTCCATTCAGTTAGGCAAGATAATATCTCCATTCGGTTATGTTTTCATGTCTGGCAATGGATGTAATCATCATTGTTGGCGTCATCTATAGGAACAATGGTCATGTGCTTCTTTTCAAATCCTTGGACTGAAGATTATGATAATTTCTTATCTTGTCCCACATTGGAAGAGTCAACAATCTTGGAATAGCTTATAAACTATTGGCCTTTTTCCCCTTTAAGGCACATTTTCCTAAGGACAAACCCTCATCCGTATTAAATATTTACTGATGGGATGATATCTTGATACGATTGAGCTTCATCATTACTATTTATTTTCACATTCAAATATAATCAACACACATTGTAGACATACAAGAAAGATAAACACACAATACAATTGTAAATTTCTTGCTTTCCATGTCTTGTAAAAATTTTCAATATGTGTATATACATTCAAACATCAACATTTTCAATAATGCTTTTTAATACAACAACTTTGAACAAACTTAAATTATCCTTAGCAAACTAGCTAAGATTACTAATATACACTAGATTTAGGAGGGACCATCACCTTAAATATGAGTTGGGCTGGATGAAAGGAGCCTTCAATAAGGACCTCAATCAACCAAATACCTTGTTGCTAACTTGTGGTTTTAAAATGAATTTATAATATATACCATATCAAAAAGAGTGGCCACCAACACAAATGAGTTGGCCAAGAAAACAAACAAATTACTTTATCTCCATTTCAATTCTCAATTTGCAATTACACGAATTATGGGTAAGATATTTATACTTACACTATATATACATATCCCTATGGATATGGACCCATAGGCATGCAATAGGTAGGGTAGAGTCTTCTCCACTTAGTTCCCAAGTGAGAGGAACAAGGAACAAAATTCTATCAATATTTAGTAAAAGCTTTTTTCACTTCATTTATTCCACTAGTTTTATGCCTTATGTAGGAAAGTGAAAACAACACCTTCCTAATATGGATATATGCTTAATTAGTCACCACCAAAATTATTTTATTTTTTTCATCGGTATTTTAGTTATTATTGTTGTTATTAAGTAACTGTTTCAATCATTATTGTTAATGCTATTATTATTGTTGTAGTTGATATTATTATTATCATCCTTTGATTTTCATTCAACTTCTAAACCTACAAAATTTGGATGCTTTTTTATCAATGCTGTTTTATTTTTTTCCCCTCTCAATTTTACATTTCTTCTGACTTCGTAATTCATTAAATTTGCATGATGCAAGTTAGATATTTTTTGAGCTATGTCTATGCAACTAGGAGAGAAAATATGATCATTTATGAAAATTATAATACATAAATATGATTTAAAAAACTAAATAGTATCTCAATCAAAGGGTAAATTGCAAAATTAGGACCGTAAATAAAGCCATTTTGCAAAAGAGGACCAAAATAAAGGCCGTGGTAAAACTAGGACTATAAGTATAAAAGACAAAAAATAAAAGGACACTAGAAAGCACAATAAGCTCACCAGAAAAGCACAGTCGGTGCTGAAATATGCTTGCGTAGGACTTGGCTAGCACAGGTTTGTGCCTTATCATATGCCATGTATACTTTGATAAAGAAAAAAAATTATAAAATAGGACTATAAGTAAAACCATTTCGCGAAAGAGGACCATAATTAAGGAGCAGCACAAAAAATAATCAATCTTAAGAAGCAGGACATTAAGGAGTAGTAAAAAAGATAACCACATAACACAGAAATATTGAGTAGCAAAAAGTCGGACAAAAATTGGTGACATTAGAATGCTATGAAATTTTCCTAATTCATCAGAATTGATTACTGATACAAAATCAAATGAAAACTTATGAAGCTGGAATGCTATAGAATTCAACTGATTTATCCAAAAATGACTTATGATGCAAAATCAAATAAATTGATGAGCTTGCATCACGTGAAAATTGACGATATTACTCCATATTTCAATTTCATGTGTGATCTTTTTTGCTGTTCCTTAAGTTTGGCTCTTTTTCTTGCTACTCCTTAATTTCGGTTTTCTTTTGCAAAATGGCCTTATTTATTGTCCTATTTCTGCATTTTTTTTAATAAAAATACATGTGCCATATGACAAGGCATGAAGTTATGCTAACCAAGTGCCAGGCAAGCATATTCTAGTGCTGACTTTGCTTTCCGATGAGCTCACTGTGCTTTTTGGCGAGCCTTGTCCTTTTTTTCTTAAGTTTTTTATAATTATGGTCTTAGTTGTGCCACAACTTTAATTTTGTTCATCTTTTGCAAAATAACTTTTTTATAATACAAGCATTTTCATTTAAATATGCGTAGAAAATTAAAAAATAAAATAACTTTTGCATGTTCCTGGTAGCTCAATAAAGCCCCTAGAAAAGATAGACACCTATCCCATCAAATAACTTCACTCTTGTTTCGTTTTTGTGCACAAGTACTGAAATTGATGATGAATATGATGCACAAATATTCCATCCTTCACTAATATTGACAATTTTTGATGATATAAAAGATATTTTAGAGCATGGAATCATGAAGAACTCTGACTGATATGTAATGAAACTCTACGATCCTCTTATTACAATGAGTTTCCAAAACTTAGTCTACCAACAAATATGTCCAATGAAGCTTTATTAATTAATAATGAGTCAATAACAATATATATATATATATAGGCTGTACAAATTGTGTCCCTTGTGCATACAATATTAATTAATTTAACCCATTTTAGTGAAAAACGAAACCATTAATAAAATTTCAATTTAAAATTCAAATTCCAAGATTAGTCACACACATAATGCATTAAACTAAAAAGGGGTGATGTATTGTTATTAGGTTCAGGAAGATATGTAATCCCAATAATTGAAACTATAAACTGCTTTTCATGATTTGTGGAATATTGTGTCACCCAACAATGCCTGAAAAAACATGCCTCTAGATGCAATTAACAAAGAACAGTTTTCAACAACTTAACATAATTGGGATTGGGCAAAGTTTATTTATTCAATAATTGCTTTTTTCTTTTTGGCATATGGGGTTCATTAGAAGCCTAAAGAAAATATGTGAACAAATAGGAAAATATTTTATTTTTTGAACAACAAAGTATTGTTACATATGTGTATGTGACCTAGGTATAGATACATTGAACTATAGGCATTTCACATTAAATAATGAGAATTGTGTTACATCAGTCATAATGAATTTTATTTCTTGATTCATATAATTCTCGTTTATTCACGTAAAAACACGTTATGGGCTAGTAAATTTTTTTTGCTTATGTTGATTTTCAATTCCATACTTCTGAATAATAATGAGAGAGAAGAAAAATGTGATAGAATTAGAAAAATTGCTGGTGGAGTGAGGAGAATTTGAGAATTTTCAAGAAAGAATACAAAGCTATGTTCACAACATAGATAATAAAAAGCTTCTATTACTATTTTGCTAGAGGCATTGTACCTTGGGTCAACTAATTAAATATTTGTAGTGCCACGAACATTACATGTATATGTATATGTTGAAATCCATGTAGATAAAAATATATAGCTATATGGTACATTTAAGTTTTGATTTATTATAAAACATGTGCCCATAAAGTTCTAATAAATTATAAAGGTTCGTGAAGTCCTAAATTATATATAATTAATAAATGAGTCACAAAAGTACATAAAGAACGTCCACTCGTATATAAATTATAAACTCTATAACAAGGAATCGTGTTCCTTTTCTTTTTCATCACCACCTATAAATATTCCATTAATTACAATTGGTGCGCCGCTTATTGTAAATTTTATCAAAGAAAGAGATTAAATAATTTGTCTTGAATTCAAGCAAATTCTCGCTATTCACATCACAAGCGAGACTTTGTATTTAATTATATTTACAACCTGAAAAAAATTTAGAAGTAGAATACCCCCATTCCAATTACTCAAAATATTTCTATTACACGATAAAAACCATATCAAGTCAACACATGAAAAGTCATAATAATGCTATCTTGGCATAATTCTCGTTATTCAACGTAGAAAAATATTATGAAGGTAAAAAAATTTCTCTTACGTTGATTCCACTCATTTTTTAAGATTAGGTTGCGTTGCTTTCACATATAATTAGTGAAATCAAAAGAGAATTTTTGACATTTTAAAAAATTTATTACTATATCTTATACACATCATAACAATCTTATTTTTACATATGATGGCATATCCGATTTTTTCTCTCTCCAATTTCCACATCCAACGTGTATGCCACCCCCTAAATCATGTTTTGACATTTTGTGTAGCTACATATAAAGCATAATATTTACTTAGAAGTTTTACTAGTGCCATTGCAACTTGAGTCAACTAATTGCAAAATTATATAGTGCAAAGAACATCACATACACTAATGCATTAATCAATTATAGATTGCATTTAAGTTAAAGTTCAAAAAAGTAGATTCCATTAGACATATTTAATCCCAAAATAAAATACTTTTTCAATCCCACACGACTTTTAGGTTTTAGCTGGTAATATAAATATTAATGGTCCTAAAGGGGAAGTAGTAGAAAAGAATGAGAACAATTTATACCCTCCAAGCCCATTATATGTCTATGGAGGGAGAATAGTCATCCTAATGCCAACTAGAGCCAAACCCTCTAACCAATTGCAAAGCCTCAAAAAATACTAATAAACAAGTTGTCTAATCAACTTTTGATCTTCAGTAAATAATTTTGATATTGTAATGAAATTGGACACATAGTGAAACTATTTTAAGGTATACGTTGTTCTCAGCCGTCAAAAAATCCATACGTTTGTGTGTTATTGATTGATATTGATGTATTTAAAGTAGAATCTAACTTGAAGTCAAATAAATTAGTTAGGATTATCATCGATTTCTAACAAAAATTCTTTAATCCTTAAAGTTAGCATCCATACATTTGTATGTTGATGAGCTGATGTTGATGTGTTTGATTATGGAATCAAACTAAATAAACTAGTTAGGATTATCGTCAATTTTAAATGAGAATCCTTCAATTTTTTAAAGTTGGTAGGAGTCATGAGAAAGATTTAAAACCGTTATCAATAAAGTTGAGATAATAAAAATATATATGTATCACCATGCAGCATGGAGTATCTATACAATTTAAAAAACATCAATTTTTTTTTGATGTATTTTCAAGCGGTGTGCCTGAAATATTCTTATTCTTATGTTTTAATCCTCATAACTATAACATACAACTAGAACATATGTGGTAACTACCATGACACCCCAATACTGTCATTTTATCATAATTATTATTTTTATTTATGTAAAAATTTAAATGAGTACATTAAACTTATTTTAAAAAATAAATAAATATTTTTTTATATTTTAAAAATTTTAGCATACAAATAAAATGTATTAAAATTGTTAATTTATATAACAATGATACATAGGACTATATTTTATGACATCACATTGTGACGGGGAGATGCCACGTGGCTCAGGCGAATGATCTATATTTCATGTTAATTCGATCCATAATTAAAAAAAGAAAAGAAAAGAAAAAAAAGAAATGTTAATCTTCAATTTTTTTTTTCAATAAATCTAATAGAAGCAAGAGGAGCCATCTTTTGCCAATTTTGCCCACATACATCACATCAACTCTTTGTAAATTTAGCATGTGACACGTGTAGGGGACTTTTGTTAGTGTTCTTGGATCCAAAATATAGAACTAATTGGGCATATAAAAAGTTAATTGTCACTCCTTAGTCATGAAATAGACAATCAAACAAAAGTAAAGGCTATATTTGGCTCAACATTACGTGGACAAATTTGATACGATAAAATTTTCAATAATGATTTATGCTATTAGATACTCCTATTATTATAAATGGTAGTTGATGTTGCTATGAGCTTCTAGGT
>JACGDI010005847.1:452000-477744 GCA_014898725.1 Jacaranda copaia
ATCCCATATCAGTAGTAATACTTAAACATAATACATTAAATAATTAATAGAATCAATTATTAGTTTATATATTTTTTTAATACACATGTGTGCACTTATATTTCGTTCCGATCAGAACTCTCCCACCTTACACATATAAATATGATGTTGCACGAAAATAAAGTAGAGGTCTTTTTTCCTAATCTACAAGGTTCAATTTTGTTTTATCTAGAAAGAGAATTTTTCAGTTGTCAAGTTTTTGCCTTTTTTAGCGAATAATTTCTTTCTTTTGAACCTGATATTTATAGTTCATTTTTTTAGTGACATTTTGATGGGCTTAATTAGTTTGGATTCTTTGACCTTTTTATTTAATAAGTCTTTTTAATGCATTTGTTTCAATATAAAAGAGATGCCATTCGCCAGTTACTTAATACATTTATAATAAAAGAAACACAATATATTGAAATTAAAAATTTTCAAAATAGAGTACAAAATCATAATCTTGAAAATAAATATTTTCTTGTTAGTAATATTATTTTCTCATATTTAAAAAGTTATGGAGATAATTTTTTAAGAGATATCTTTAAAATGATAATACAAACCTAGCAAGTTTAATGGGTTCAACTAGCAATTTTCGCAGTTTGATTTGGATTGATTTTGAGACAAAAAGCTAACTAATTCAAATTATGTAATTTTTATTGGATTGATTTGATTTTCATTTTGAATTCAATCTAACCCAACCCAATTCATTTTAAATTAGTTTGAATTGTGTGGTTAATTTGTCTTTTCAATCTAAATTTTTAATTAAAATATTTAACAA
This sequence comes from Jacaranda copaia, assembly GCA_014898725.1. Taxonomy (NCBI): domain Eukaryota; kingdom Viridiplantae; phylum Streptophyta; class Magnoliopsida; order Lamiales; family Bignoniaceae; genus Jacaranda; species Jacaranda copaia. The sequence continues at coordinate 452,800 of JACGDI010005847.1, forward strand.
GGCACTATTGATAATTAAATTGAATAATTAGTCAATTTGTAGTTTCCATTTGATAATGATAGTTCAACTTCTTGTTTGACAATTTAATCAATATTGAAATTACTATTTCCATTTGTACGTAGAATTGAATTCAATTATATGTGAGAATATATAAACCACAAAACTACCTTGTAGAATTGAATTAAGTATTGTAATTATGAAGATATAAGCTGCATTCTACAAAACTACAAGTCTACAACAATATTGCATTAAGATAAATAACATGGGTTAGATTATATCATATCAACACTAATGGTAACAAACTCAAACAACCAATAATAATCCATAAAAACTCTAGCTTCAGCATAATCCATAAATTTATAAAGTTTCAAAAATTAACTTCAAACAAATAAATACTAAATTTAAAATATCAAATGTCGTACCCCAATAACCAATAACACATACATACGATCGGATCGGTTCGATTTAGTTTGATTATTAAAGTCCAACCCACAAATCAAACTGGATTCGACCGGTTTCAAAAAAAATTAAATCCAAATTAATTTAAAAAAAATTAATTTTCAGTTTAACTTGAATTGAATAGTCAGTTTTGTTCGATTTGAATTTGAATTTGAACACCTCTAAGTTCATTCTAAATTTGAATTAATCTGGTGATGAACCTGTCCCACAATACTTCAAATTTTTAAGTTTTTTTAAAACTCGAATTTAAAACATTTCATCGACGAAATAGAAAAAATAATACTACTATATTGGAAAATAGAATATTAAAGTTCACATCACCCAAAAAAAAAAAAAATTCAACTTAGTAATATCATAAACAAACATTCATAACTAGCTATTAATGTGATTAAGTAACATTCTTCTAAACTAATTAATTAATGTGATCTCAAATTCTATAGTTTATCACTATCACTATACTCTCTCTCTCACACACACACACAACAACACTATATAAATGCCCCACTCACACTCCTTTCTGTTTACCTCCACCTACAAAATCTTGTTTTTCCCTCTTTTCTTCTGCACAACAGAGTGAAAATTCAATTCCATTCTGCCATTCTCAGTTCTAAGTTAAAACCCATAATTTGAAAAGTAGCAGCTACCCCATCTCCTACTTTTTAATTTTTTTTCACTCTTTTTTCTTGAAATTATCTGTATATGTAATAGTAAATTAATGAATGCTGATTGAGCAGCCCCGTAGCCTTCGCTCCCCACCTGTAGATTAATCCACACAGAAAGAAAGAAAGAGATCTTCACAAGTGGATAAGAATTAATTTCTCATAACCCACTCCCACTTCTTCAGGGGAAAACTTATCCCTATTATTCCTGAAATTCTATTTTTTCTGCATTTGTTTTTTACCACATGTTCCCCGAATTTTCACACTCTTCTGATCATATAATACACTGAATCTCCCAAGTAGTTTTTGCAGTTCAGAAAGTTGAGTGTTATCTGCTTATTTCTTTAGTGGGTTTTTGAGAGAGCTGATTAATTGAAGTTATGATCATGAATGATTATTTAAGAGAAATGGAGGGCAAAGCTGTTCATGATCCTTACTGTAATGTTGATTTTGGGGGCTCCAAACGCTGCGTTTGGGTTCCGGGCCCTGTGATCGTCGGCGCCGGGCCGTCGGGGCTGGCGGCGGCGGCGTGTTTGAAGAAGAAAGGAGTGCCGTCTCTGGTTCTAGAGAGATCCAATTGTATTGCTTCTTTATGGCAGCTGAAGACCTACGATCGATTAAAGCTCCACTTGCCGAAACAATTCTGCGAGCTGCCATTAATGGCTTTTCCTGAGGATTTCCCCACTTACCCATCGAAACAGCAGTTCATCCAGTACTTGGAGGCCTACACGAAAAGGTTCGAAATAAGGCCGGTTTTTAATCAGAGAGTTGTGAGTGCGGAGTTTGATGAGAAATTTGGGTTCTGGAGGGTGAGAACGGCGGTGGCTGCGGCTGCGGCGTCGGGCACGGGGGAGGTGGAGTATGTGTGCCGGTGGCTGATAGTGGCGACAGGGGAGAATGCGGAGGCGGTGGTGCCGGAGATTGAAGGGATGGAGGAGTTTGGCGGTGGAGTGGTGCATACGAGTATGTATAAGAGTGGCGGGATTTATAAAGGGAAGAAAGTGCTTGTGGTTGGGTGTGGAAACTCGGGTATGGAGGTTTGTTTGGATCTCTGCAATCATAATGCTAGACCTTCACTTGTCGTCAGAGATAGAGTATGGGATCCTTTTTACACTTTCTAATGTGTGTCATTGTGTGTTTTTCTGCTTCCGTCGTCTCTATTTTAATTAATATTTTATATATTATGTTATTTTAAATATACAAATTCTCTTTGAATATATCATTTTGTGTTTCTTTGTTAGCATTATCAGTTCAAATTCTCTATTTTAATTGATATTTTATCTTCTATTTCACTTCACATCTACATTACATTAAATATACAAATTCTTTTTGAATATGTGTCACTATGTGTTTCTCTATTAGCATTATTAGTTTAAATTCTCTATTTCAATTGATATTTTATCTTTTACTCCCCTTCACACATACATGTCAAATATGATGAATATTTCCTTAAAAAACTCTTATAAATGACGTACACATAATGTGTATATGGATAAAATAAAATAAAAGATGAAATATTAAATCTTGTGGTTTGACTTTTGTCTATTTTAATATATACGTGTGTGCGTGCACGCGCATGGGAATAGATAGATAGGAGAAATCCAAGATTTTGTCTGACAATCAAACCAAGTATTTGTTCCTGTCTTTATGGAAAATGGGCAAGTGAAGGACTGCAATATGAGAACATTTCTAATCAATACAATAAACCTTTTTTTGTTTTCCTTTAAGTCCCCATCTTTTTGGTATTCTTTTTTGATGTGGCCCTTTACTTTTCTTGATGGGTTTTCATTCAACTTGGTGGTGATAATTTTAGGTGCATATTCTACCACAAGAGATGTTGGGAAGATCCACTTTCGGGCTGTCCATGTGGTTGCTAAAGTGGCTGCCCATGCGCCTTGTCGACCGGCTATTGCTGGCGATGGCACGGCTCGTGATTGGAGATACAGCCCAGTTCGGGCTGGACCGGCCTCAGTTAGGCCCCCTCGAGCTAAAGGGCCTGTCCGGGAAGACCCCGGTTTTGGATGTTGGAACCCTTGACAAGATCAAAAGTGGGGACATTGAGGTACAACTCCTCATTGCTCTGTCTGTCTGTTGTACCCCATGCATTGATCTCCATGATATTTATCAAATCATTAATTTTGCTTTGCTTTTGTCTAAGTGTCATTTCCATTTTCCAGTGTGACAACAATCACCTGTTTTGTCCAGACAGTGAGGGATTAAAGGGATCATTTCAATTCTTTTTGCTTTCTTTTAAGGAAAAATTTTCTTCATAAGGGGCTTTAGTGTTTCTCAATTGCAATTACTTTCTTTTTGTGTTTTCTTCTTTTTTGCCATCTTTAGCGCTCACATTTTCATGATTTTGAGGTTTTGTAGTGATTTGGGATCTAGATCTAGATAGACCTTGAATCATATAGTAAACGGTAGCATTTGCTTTTTTATCAATATTTTTAAAATTTTGAAGTTTTAATAGTGTTTCGAAGTCATTCAAGAAGTTTATCCTGATAATAATACAAAATAAATTGTATAGGACGACTCCAAATCATGTAATAAACAGTAATGCTTGTTTATTTTATCAATATTTCTAAGACTTTGAGGTTGGTCATCATAAGTGATCTATGCAAAATAATAATGCAAAATAGACAGTAGTTCTACCGAACTTGAATCGTTCAATACATAGTAACGTTAGCTTACTTTTGATCAACATTAAAATGGATGCCCTTTTGAATTCTAGGTGCGCCCTGGGATCAAGAGACTGAGGCATCAATCGGTCGAATTTGTAGATGGTAGAACAGAAGATTTTGATGCGGTAATCCTAGCAACTGGTTACAAAAGCAATGTGCCGTCTTGGCTAAGGGTAACTTCTACTTTTATGGTACCTTTTCTTATAAAATGCATAGTTTCTTGATTGATGTATAACACTATATAGCAAAGTTCAAAGTACTTGAAAAAGGAAAAAAGGTATGACTGATTAATCTATTCTTTTTCTTCCCAACCCCAGGAAAGTGAGATGTTCTCGGAGAAAGATGGGCTCCCCGTAAGGCCATTTCCAAATGGCTGGAAAGGCGAATGTGGGCTATACGCGGTGGGGTTTACCAAACGTGGCCTTCTTGGGGCGTCGATGGATGCCAAGAACATCGCAGATGATATAGAAAATTATTGGAGGGCAGAAGCAAAGCATCTTTCAGCTATACCTTGCAAAAGTATATAGTGTTATTTTGGTGGTAGGATATTGGTAGGATCATTTATTTCAAACTTGTAAGGGGATCAATGACAAAATGTGAGAGGGGTTACTACTTAATTACTAGTTAGTATTTGGACACAAAGTTGGTAGCAAAAGGAAGCTTCAAAAGGAGAGATCAAAGAAGAAATGATGAAGGGAATTTGGAGAAGGAAGTTTTTTTTGACTCATTAACTATGTTAGAGTGGAAATGGGTTGGTAGGTTTTGTGTTGGAGCCTCAAGTCATCTAGTACCACATCTTGTAGATTTGACATTTTTTTCCCTAATGTTTAGGTCTTTGATTTTTTCATTTTCAGGGTAGTTCTTGAATACGGTAGGTTAATTGAGTTTAAGTATTTATATATACATATATATATATTATTGTTTCATGATCAGATGACTTAAAATATAGGTACGCAGGCTGTAGTGTAGCACCTGATCAAATTGAAAAAATAATATGTTTTTTAAGATTTAATTAGTAGATTATGACAAGAGTGTTGCTATGATCATATTTATAAGATGGCTTGTGTTGCTACCACCTAAATCTTGTTATTTTCTCTCCTTATTTTTCCCTTTTGTCTCTTGTGGTATTGAGGGTTATAATATATAAAATATCAATCTCTTTTAGTGTTTTTTGAATAATTTTTTAAAGTATTTTTAATATTATATTTTAATGTCAATGGCTAAAATTTATGAATATTGTATATATTATAAATGGAAGTGAGTTGAAAGAATAAAAGAGCATGATTAAAAGTATGATGACGAAACTTTGGTACCAAAATTCTATATGATTGCAAGCTCATTTAGTGCAATTTATATGGATTGTGCCCATTAGGATGTGTAATCATTACAATCTCGAGCAGTAGATAGGACCACTAAAGTTGAAGGATTGTGGCCAAATTTAAGATTGAGCAAAAAAACCTTTTAATTATGTCATTTATTTGGACATTTAAAAATTATAAATCCGATGCGGAAAGCAAAGCAAATCGAGATAGCTCATAGGAATCGACCACAGGTTTGATAATCAGCCCAAGAACCAAGTGAAACATTTGAGAAGTCAACTGCTATTAAGTAGGTTGATCAGGTAAGACAATTCAAAACTCAACAATTAAAGTATATTTATTATTATATGAGGTCGATCGTCCTCAAGTCGATCCCATCATCAGAATTCGACTCTTATCTATTTAATTTGGATAGCCACATTAAATGTGTGGTAGATTTTTTGACAGTTATCCGTCTTTCGCATTAATTACAGCTGTCAACCTGTCTCCTCCATATTAAATGCACTGAGACAATTATTTCCCAACAGGACGAGAAATTTTGTGCTATTTTGGGCAATGAAGAACCACTTGACCATGTCCTACTATAGCCCTATGGCTACAGTAGGCATTGTTAAGTCATGTAGGGGTTTTATAGTAATTTCAATCCCATAAGTTATCTATGTAAATACCATCTCTAACATTGGAAAAAGGTACACACTCTTTACCCATTTTCTCTCAACTAAATTATGACCTTATTATAATATCTCAGAATTTATTTTGATTTTAGCATCTGATGGTTTTAGTCGAAAGTCATCTCGATCAGCGTAACATGTTCTCTTTAATTGTAGATTCGATCTTATGCGCTCTACAACTTGAGCATCAACCTCAAATTGCTTGAGAACTCACCTTGAACTATCATTTTCTTACCAAATTCTCCACATAATCTACCCTACCAAACACTATGTCATCAAAATTTTCGTTGGTTGTGCATACAATAAATATCACAAAAATAGAGTATAAATAGTATAATTTATAATTTAAAAGTTGATAATCGTATTTCTTAGTCAAAATTGATATACTTGACTATTATTTCCTAAGATAATATTGCAATGATTTTAACAGAGAATTTTACAACCACTGACTTGAAGAATTTAGTGCATATATATATATATATATATATATATTATGCTGATGAAGAAGGACATATATAACACCAACACCGTGTTTGTTTCATATAAAAAAAATGGCAAAAAGGGAGGGAAAATGAATTAAAAAATCATTTATTTAATTAGTAGGAAAAATAATAAAGGAAAAAATTGGTGCAAGATATCTGTAAAAAGATTATTTTTCTGAGGAAAATGGAAAAGCAGTTATTTGATTATCTCCCTTTTTCTCCAACCCACAAATTAAATCGCCTCTTAATCCTCATTATGTTTCTTAAACAATCAAATCCACCTCTATTTATATTTTTTACATTTTATTTTTATTTATTTAATAATTTTTATTATATCAAAATTCTTAAATCAAACAAAGCATAATTGATCCTTTGTGCATCTCAAAACTGGATATCATATCGTAGAAGGCCCTATCTTTGTGCCACTTTATTTTGAATTAATTAAAATTAAACTTTAAATAAAAAAGTAGAAAATATGATCCAAAGTGGGGGAGAAAGTAATAATTATCTTGATTGATTGACCAAATAGATAAGCACCGTCCCATCATTGAATAAATAATCAAACTAACCCCATAAGCTTAATCGTTCCCCTCTCCTAACCAAGAGTTTTAGGTAATTAAAAGGGTGGAAAATTATTTTTAAGAAAAAGCACTCCATATAATATTGTATATTTAGTTATGAATCATATAGTCCCCTTGTTTTAATAAATCAATGTTAAAAATAATTTAAATTAAAAAAATAGTACTAATCTAATTGGATATAATTATCAGTTTAAAAAAAAAACATTCTTCTAATTGAGAACTAGGTCGCAAAGATTTCGATTGATCAGTCGGGTCATCCTGAAACCATAGAGAAGTTAGATCCAATCATAAGAGTTTTCCCCAGCAAACATTCTTCAATATCAGGTTAGTGCATTAGAAAATGAAGTACAAATATTGAGAGTCAATTTAAAGTAGTTATAGTGGCACACTTGTAAATTTTTGGATGTGAAGTATTCCTAGGTGTCATTTGACAAGCGAATCTCAACTACTATGACCTTACAATAAAAAAATAATAATAATCTGATTGGTCATGGGTCTTCGTTTCAGGATATGTTTGAATTGACCCAAATAAAAGAATATGAGTTTAATGATAATATTAAAATATTTAACATTTTCATATGTGTATAAAATTATCCACATCAAACTTTGGTTATTATTAAAAGAATTCATTGAGCATGAAAATTCCAACCCCAAGCATGGGTCACAAAAACCAGGAGGCCTTTCCCTTTAAGGCAAAAAGCATGCCCCTCAATTTCATAATTTTAGCAACTTGTGAAAACCAAGGTGCCCCTTTTTCAGCCAATTTGCCAATGGTCAAGTAGTTGTCTACAAGTGATTCGTGGACTTTATAATTCAATTTATTTTACATATTCATTGGGATGGTCAGAGTCAACGTAGTCAAATTATTTATCGATTTAAATTTAAAATTTGAATAAAATTAAAAAAAAATGGGTGGTATCAGCGAAAGTTTTCTAATACTTAAAACAGTAAAGATGAGATAATCAAATGATAGAAGTTAAAGTACAATAAATCAATATTAAGCCTACATTTATCACCATGATGTAATAGGATACTTATACGTGCCTGTTGAGATGAACTCGTACACTCTATTTTAGGTGAAGGTCCAGGTACTGCCCCGTGCCTTGATTGGACGAGCGTCATTTCATAGTATAATAGATTTAGGGTTAGGTCGGATCTGGTTAAGGGCAAATTAAATATTTAAACTCTTTTTTCATATTATTAAGGTTCAAATATCACCGAATATTTCATGTATTTGTGTATTTTAATAGTGAGTAACAATTGAAAATTATTCATGGTTAGCTAATCATTAATTGATCTTATGATGTAATTAATAATGGAATTGACCATTTCACTCAAAAGAAAAGTGCCCATTGATGGGCCATCCAAGAATTTCACCCCCATTAGGACCAATAATTATTAGGATCAAATCTAAATATCTTTGAATTCTATTCTAGTACCTTTACTTTAGCCAGAAGTCTATGGTTGTGCACGATCCTTAATTAGAATGAAGATTCAACTGAGGTTGCCTTTCGGTTAAAGTCAAATTATATGGTCACCACTTAATGTGCTTTCTTTAATTGTAATGCTGAAATGGCATAAGATTATTGCCAACACTTATAGTAGTTGGTGCACAAGCGACTAACACAACTACAATGCTATAGGACTTTGAATTTGTGTATGATGATTCATATTTTTTCACTTTTGACATTTGATATATCTCACTAAAATTTTAGAAGCATAAAAGTAGAAAGCTCAATTAAAGAACCAATATAATTAATTAAAATAGGACACCAGGCCCACTTAATATGGGCCTCATAATCATAATCTTAACGGGTACGAGTGCACTTAAAGTTTAACCAGTATAAATACTAATCCCACAACCAAAAAGACATCTAATCACTCACCTTCCAACTCGAGTACTGGTCAACAATTTAATAATTTTTGAAAAGGACCTCAAATTCAATTTCATGTAACATCAACATCATATTGCAGCTTTAAACTTACCAAATGACGACCGTGATGCTGATGATGATAGATGGAATAAACATCACAAAATAAAGAATAATCCAAACTTCTTATCTAACAATTAAGTAGAACATTTGGGATCCTTAAAATCATAGGTCATTGCAATACAATTAAACTTTAACAACTAGAAAATATTGCCAAATCTATGCTTCAATCACATTTATGGGAAGTTTATTGTACTAATCACTGATTGAGAAACCGGATCGGACTAGTCGGCTCGATCGGGAATCGGTCATGGCTTCGGTCCGATTTGATATATAAAACCTATTGATTAGAAAACAGGCGTGAACCGGTTTGACTTTAACCATTTTTTTTCTTTTTTCTAAAAATAAAAACTAAAAATTAAAAATTAAAAATTAAAAATTAAAAATAATATTGATTTTTATTTACATTCGAAACTTTTATGTTATTTGAGTTGGTATTTATTGTTTTGTAAGTTGTAATGAATTATATAAGATTTTTTTTTAGCAAATCTTATTTTATGATTTGACATTTTAAATTGATATATGGATATTACTGCGAAATAGAATTTGGAGAAAGTTTCATGATACTAGTTAATTTTTTATTTTTTTCCTTATATATATTATTTATATTTTTAATATATTTATATAATATTAAATATAATTATATCATTATACCGATTAAATCAATAATTAAACTGACTGAATCGATTGAATCAATAATCAATAAAACTATCAAATCGCTTCAATTTATCAAACATTGATCCTAATACTAGGTTTGATGGATAGGTATCTATATATTTAGGCCCAACATTTTAGGGGTTTGGTAAGGTTATAGGGTGCTAGCTAGCCTATGCATGCTTTTGAGCCACATGCATGCTTTTAGTTCCCAACTATAAACTAGTACACAACAATGATGACACCAACATGCAATGCTTGTAGTTGTCCAACATTCCTTTTTTTTTATTTTTTATTTTTTTGGGAGGAGGGTGGGGTGCCTAGTTAAACAATCAAGATGAAGAGACTAAAATTGCAATATATATTATCTTTGAATTGGAAAAAATATACTTCGAAGTTAGTAAAACAAAATTCAATATTTAAAATCTCTAATATTAAGAGAATATGTTTTTTGTTATAATGATTGAAAAATCAATCAATTATTTTATAAATAATTTAAAGATCTCAAAAGTTTATTTCCAACATAATAATTCAAAAATAAATCAATCAGCTATTCACAAGCAATTTAAGGCTTGTGACAAAACCATTCAAATTTTTATTTCCATTATAGTGATTCAAGAAAAATCAATTATTTATAAATGATTTAACACTCAGAACATCGTAAAAACCATTCTAAATTTTGATTTTTGTCATAATAATTCAATAATAATGTAAGACAATTCGAAATTTCTTTTCATTATAGTATAACAATTTGAATTTTTTTTTAACAAATGATTTAAGGCCTATTGTATGTATCATCCTAATTAATAAACATGATGAATTTATTTTTACTATTATTATACAATTTAATTAATTAAATTCTGCAAATCTTTCAATCCAACTGTCAATTTGACTTCAAAAGTTCCATAATTAGTCTAATTAAAATCTTTCCCTCCCATTAATTAGACCTTTCCTCTTTACAACTAGTAATATTTTGAAATAAGGGGTGACAAAAAGAATAAAAAATAAATAAAAAACCTAACCAATTGATTAAGTTATGGCCACCAAATCCCACAGCATTGAAAAATATCTAGGCTTCAACTACTTGTACTTTTGGCAATGACTGTGTACACCACAAAGAGTGGTCCTGTTCTGGTCCTGTATATATATTGGATCCACAAGCTCATGATGGGGCCCTCTGATGATGATATGAGTACCCTTTTGACGTACAGACACATGCTGCACATGCAAACTCATCAGACCATCCAATTTTGATATGATGAGAAAAGGGCTTTATTTTTTTGTGTTTAATTTATTATTTTATTGTGGTCCTATAGAAATTAATTTAGCATTAATATATGTGTATTTAAATTTGTATGACTATTAAGGTACTAATTGTAAATTTAAGGTATGGTTGGAAGTTCGAAATATTCATTATATGATAATAATTGTAAAATTTATTGAACTAAGCTTTATTTTGGTCAATATTTTGTTGAAATTCTTAAAATAAATTTGTTCGACAAACATTTTATATGATTTTATCATAATATTTCGTAATCACGTGTCCTGTTATTTGTGTTATATAATTTATTTATTTATTTGAAAAAGAATGACATGAGCGGATAACGTTTCATATCAGCTTGATTACAGTCTCCACTATTGAATAGAAACTATATTCATTTGTATCGGATCATAAAGAAAATGGTCTTTGCTGAACAATCAAATATATTATAATATAAAGAATACTTACGAGTTATCAATCCGAAGATGGCTCTTGTTGAAAGATTGGTGAAGGAACCCATGGGAAGAACATGACGATCCTTACATAATCGATGACTCAACTGATCATATTTAAGTAATATTTCAAACTATTTGTAGCATTAACATATAGCATCTAATTTACATACACATGTACACAAAAATTTTGACATGTATATAAAACGAACGTATCACTAGAAAAAGAAAAAAAAATATAACATAAGGTGATATATAATTAATTTTTTTCCTCACATTCATATTTATAAGACGAATATTGAAAATTGTAACTTTTTGATGTTGAGGGATCAATGAATATATCAGTATTGCTTTCGTATTTATATGTATGAAGTTTGAAATTTCATATTTTAATCATATTTAAATTTGTATAAATATAAAAATTACACACATGTACTTTAAAACACACACACACACACTTTGGGGCATGCCTTTGTTTATGTGGATTTGGACTGTGGACCCATTTATACATATTGTATCTGGTGCAAAGGAGTCAAACATCAAATCAGATGGTTGAGGAGTGTTATTTGTCAATGATGATATCGTGGAACAGTACAAAATTAATGATTGGGATTAATTCTTGTCATCATGATGATCTATATTCAAGAATTGTCTGTGAAAGCATTCCTTTTTACCTTTTTTTTTCTTCTTTTTTTCTTTCCTCCATCAATGTAAAAAGGGCAGCCTAATTTGTTGCACTTCTTTTATGCCTTTTGGTCTCTTGTGGTCCATGAGAATCTGAGACCTAAATGGGATCATTAAAGCCAGCAAGGCTGGATTTTCTGAGGAAGCCAATTGAGTTGTGACAACATTAGCATGTTGTCTTGGAGCTTTTGGTAAATTCAATAATATTGAAATATTAAATGGAAAGGTAAATGTTCTGTCGTAACGAAAGAATTTCGATTCCTAGATAAGCATTGCTGGATAATTTAATAAAAATAGGCATCCCACATAGAAAACTAAAACCTAAGCTATTATATATATACTAGTATTTGACCTTAGACCTTCTTACTAGTGTTGAAATAAAAGGAAGTCTATCTCCCACACATGCAGGAACAGAGGAAAGTGAAGGAGATAATTGGAAGGAGCTTTGAAATCGTTTTAAGATAGCAACTTGATTTGTATAACTTGTTTGCATGATTTTAATGTAAATTTTTGCAATTATAGGTATGATTATTCATAAATTAATGGTGTGATTTTAAATACAAAGCTTCAAATCCAAATTAAATCAACTCAGAATTAGTTGAATTAACCTCTTTTCAAAGAATATTCCATAATTCTCGTACCCAAGTTAATGCTTCCTCACAAAAAGAAATAAATTTGACTATAATATTTGAGCGTTTTACCTTTTATAATGTGTCTAGAAGTTTCTTAATCAAACTTACGTAAAAATAGTTTCTCATTAGGTTTGACCTATAAAATCCATGTTTCCTAAACAAATTTTGGTGTATTTATATTGCTTATCATAGATTTTTATGTCACAAATGTCCAATCAAACATCTAAAAACTTCCTGTCACAAACATATTAATAACCACACATATATGCTATTTTTTGAAAAATTGAGTATATTGCGCTTTCAAATTTTCAAATGCCATAATTATATATGGACAGGTGGTTTTCGCTGTCCATCTCTTCCTTAGCCTTTAGACCTACATAGAATAATGCATTCATGATTATTCATTTAACACTTTTCATGATTCTGATTGAATTGTTGTCACTAATCTAAATCAGTGGACTCAATTTAAAAAGAATGACCCTATCCACCACACTAAAGAGCTAGCTATGGTTCTAAATCTCCTTACCACTAGCTAGGGCTTCCTATTTATAGGATTGAGTTTGAAAAATACCCAAGATGAGCCATGGAAACGATCTTAATTATGAACATGGATGTAATATTTATGCCTTTGACTAATTTTGGGGCTGGGGTGGAAGAGAAAAGGAATATGCCTGTTGAATTGCAATGGCCCACCAAATTCCAGTATCTTTGGATGGAGGGGGATAGGGGTGGTGGGGAAGGGCTCTGCTTTACACTTGACATGCATGAAAAGATCAAGAACATGAAAGTGACCAATCATCATTCCAAGCAAAGGATCATCAGGTATCATATCACCATTTCTCCATGTCTCTCACACTCATTGAGTTGAAGACATCTATTCATTGATAAGAAGAAAAAAAAATACGAAAAGAATTGAATTGATAATAAAATAAAATTTTGAATTAAAAATAGTGATTTGATTGAAGATGAAGAAAGAGAATTCTTAATCAAGCTCTTTGTTTTAACAACAGGGGATAAAAAGAGATTGATCAAATTCTATTGAGTTTGATCATAGTGATAATTCGTCAAAAAATAACTCTGATTATCAAATGAATGAACAAACAAAAGCAATTTCCTTATGGTACTTAGTTGATACTCATAAAAAATATTTGTTGAATGTTGAATTTAATACATCCCATTTAGCATAAAAAAGAGGCACTCCTTGCTCATTATCATATAATTACTCATTCACATACTCCATATCGGACTAACACTTTGCATTTCTCATCTATATATACTAATCAAGTTTGTTACCAAATAAGAGTTCAAAAGCATTGTCCCATTATCATGTATTGATAGAGAATTTTGTCCTTAATAAAAGGCATCTTGAATGAAAGAGAGATGTTGTATTCGATCTTTATGCCCCTCAATTCTTTGATGTAGGACAAAATTATATATGATAAATCATTCTTTTTTTCATATCTCTCTCACACTTACTATGTGTCTTTGTGTGTAAAAAAATTACAGGACCAGCCATCTTTTTTTTTTTTTTCAAATCACCTGTCCACTCAATCATAATTTCTGCACACACATGCTCCCACTAGATTCTTAAAGTGCAAAAAAGGAACCATCATATTGTTTTTTGTGTCACCAGAAGAAACTATTGATCTGTGTGTGTGTGTGACACTGTGTGAGCCATGATCAGAGGTGTTAAGCCTGCCTGATCAGCTGCTGCTGAATGGTGGAGTGGAATATCTATCTAATCTATCTTTTTTGTTGGCTGGCCCTTCTCATTTCCTGTGTTCTTCTTTATTGCTCAATCTTGGAGATACTTACCTCTCAAAATCTATCTTTTTTCCTGAATGCTTTTTTCCTTCCAGTGCAAACAACCAATGGAAAAGCACTCTAAGAATTTGGAATCCCAAAAGCCCAATGAGCACATTGCCCAAATAAACCTAGTGAATCTTCTCAAGATTGAGGAAAAGAATGTTCTCAACCACTCAAAGTCATACCACCCAATTTACAAGCAATTAAATAGTTGAAGCATTTTATCTTACAATATTATTGTATTTTCATCTAACGATCCACTACTAATTTGAGCAACAATGTAGTATTTTAAAATTATTTATATAGGGTAGGACATGCACTCCTTTTTTTTGAAGCTCCAACTACGTCCATGAAATGTGTATGTTGGATTGTCATATCTTAACTGTATGATGTGCCCATTTATATCAGTGTGACTTACTTACATTTTAAGTTGCAACAACATAAATAGTTCTACTATCATACTTTTTAGGTATACTATCTATTCTAATTTTTATCATATTCTTAATTTTATAATCTTCACAGTAGTCTTTCACAATCTTGATCGTCAAAAGGTTTTCATAGAACAATCCCCCACTACCTTAATCTATCTTTAATTTCACGATTAGCTCAAACTTTATGATCGATCAAAAGATTCGATTCAGATTAAGAGAACAATCTCATACTCACATCATGTAGATACTTCCTTCCTATATATTTAAAAGAGAAAAGTAATTAAGCACTTGTAATCCCTTTTATAGTTACTTTTGTTTTGTGATTTTCAAGAATTGCACGAATGCCACATGACATTTCTAATTTGGTGAAAACAGCCTATTGGAATTGAGAGACTAATACACTTTTTGGAGGGGTTGTTTTTCTTTTTTATCTTTTGGTCATTAAAAGTGTAAATGAATCTTCTCTGGATTTTCTTTTCCCCCCAAAAAATTGCAGTTTATGGGGGCATAATTCATATCTAGCAACATTTAGATGTATATATTGTTAGGTTTGTTCCCAGAAAATGGTGCAAGATCAAAAACAAACTTCACATGGCATGCACTTGGGTGTTGTACATGTGTAAAGACCACTTGGGATTTATAGGTAGTGCACATAGATTGATGCCTTCTCTTTCTTTTTTGACTTGTTTCTTTCAAATAATATAAAGTTTGAACCAAGATCTCTTTTTTAAGAATAAGATTCTTCTAACAAGGTTGAAAATTTCATTAAGATAGAAATCTTGAATTATAAAAGAATAAGGATTTTAGTTATGGTTTTGTGAGTTTCTTCAAACAACAATTCTTTAGATAGTGCCCCTTTTGCTTTACTCCATGCGTGCTTTCCCTCCATGGTCAAGGGAACTCTGGTTAAAAATGGTGGATTAAGATTAATATTCTTGTCTTGACCAAGCTTGAATTGCTTGTTATATAAAGAAGTTGGGCATATCTTTTATAGGCTGACAAAGTAGATTTGAGATATCATACGTTTTCGTGCTAAATTTATTTTTTCTTGTGCGACGTATAGTGAATTGTTGTTTCTTTCAACCACATCAATATAATATAAATTTTACTATAGATGTGATTTAGTATATAAAGTGATGGCAAAAATATCAACATGTGGGAATTAAGTTATATTAGTAATCGAACCTACTTTATACTGATATGATGAGCATCACATATTATTTAATATTTTTATGTTCGAAGAATATAAAAACTTTTTTTTTATCTTATCTTATAATCTTTCTTCCTCATGTTCTAATTTTGCTAATGGCTTTTGAAGCATAGGATAGAATTCATTACTCATTTTAGTCATCAAGCTATAAGTGAATTATGTGTTTTTTAGCATCAAAACACTATTTTCCCAATCTAATTATATATGACATGTAAGTAATTCCATGGCTTTTTAATTAATTCTTTTTCTCAACAAAATCAATTATCTTTTGTTGGACCATTTTGGTGAAGTTATTTGGCAAAGTAGAAGACATATGCCCATCTTGATATTCCACCAAGCATAGCAATGAAAATTCCTTCAAATAAATCATAAAAATGAGACTTTGGATAATTTTATTTTTATTTTATCAAATCTTAGTCTATCTCTAAAAACAAAAAGAAACGTCATTCAATACATTGCACTAAGTTTATGAGAATATTAGTTTAAGCTAACTATGGACTTGTGAATTTACATTCAAGAATTTTCATTTGATTATTAGCAACTTGATATATGTTTACTACAAAAAAAAAATGTCAAAAGGCCCAAAGTACTAAGTTTAAATTAAAGATTTTCATAAATTATAATTTATAGAATTTAAAGTTTTCAAATCTGAGCAACTTAATATATGTTTACTGCAGTCTACAGGAAAGA
The DNA here is from genome assembly GCA_014898725.1 of Jacaranda copaia. Taxonomy (NCBI): domain Eukaryota; kingdom Viridiplantae; phylum Streptophyta; class Magnoliopsida; order Lamiales; family Bignoniaceae; genus Jacaranda; species Jacaranda copaia. The sequence continues at coordinate 469,463 of JACGDI010005847.1, forward strand.
AAAAATATCAAAAAACATTGCGGTGAGCGTGGATCGAACACGCGACCTTCAGATCTTCAGTCTGACGCTCTCCCAACTGAGCTATCCCCGCAGATGCTTGACTTTTACTTCTAATCCTTCTTTAACATGACTTGAACTTTTTAATACTTGGAAGATAACAAAAACTTCTTAAAGTACAAAAGTTTACCCATATATCCCCGAGTGAGATAAAATATAATTACTTTCTAGAAAATTTTATGCTCATTGACACTATAGATATACACATACATATTTTTTACTCTACCCCTCTCCTTTATAAAATACTAGCAGCCATTTCACATATGATTCTAGCCCTCAACATAAAAATAAATATCCCATGATCTATTCCCATTAAAAAATGCAAATCATATCAAAAATATTTAGCATACTTTAAAGAATGGGGCAATCATGTTAATATCACAAAATTCATTAATGATACAGCTTCAGGAACGAATTTATTTATACATCATGATTATACTTCTGTTTTAATTACACACAAAAATAAAGAGGAAAATGTGTAAAAATACATATAATAATTCTCATTTCACTTGCAAACAAATGCTTTCTTTTTATAATAGTATACATAGGAACCAAATTGCATTAAAATACAATGCGACGTCTTTGGATTTCTTTTTTCTTTTTTTTCCTAATTTACTCAAAGATTGAGTCTTCCAAAACCTTTTGATGGGCTTTTGGTTTCTGCACTCGGGCCACTTGAATTGTCAATTCACAGAAGTTTGACAAATTAGGACTTTACTAAGAAAGCCCATTGGGCTAAATGAAAAGGGTTTGGGGAAGGTATAGAGAACCTTTTGGGCCTTGGAGCCCACTTTGCTTGTAAACATTCATACTGGGCCCGCAGTACTTGTTGGATCCAAGACTTGGGCCTAAAGTTGCATGACGAAAATTGGTTCCCTTTTTGGCTTCTAAGTAAAATATTAAAACATAAAAGTAAAAAATATTTTTTTGTAAAATTCACTATTTAGTTGATATATTTGTTTGTGTGTTTGTATTTCAAGAGATCTAATAAATCTACGAAGTGTTACAATTAGTTCTTACTTTGTCCAATAAGATATTCAAAGAAAATTGAATCACATTATTGATTTTGTTTTCCAAACGGAGAATTAAGGGTTCATTTGTTGTATTTTCATTTGGTATTTCTAACTTCTGATATATTTAAGGTTTTTTATTTTTTTAATGCACATGCACATTAGGAGTCTGTTAATGTGGGAGACTTATGTCGTTAGGTCACATGCCACTTGGCATATTTAAAGTTGAAAATAAGTTGTTTAGTATTATACAAAAATGAAAACATGTTAAAAATTCTTATGTGAAAATGTTGGTTATATAAGTATGGAATCAAAATGCTATGTGGTCATTTAGTCCAATGATATAAGTTTCACACTATAGGTTGTTACCTACCATATTCTTGACATGCGAAATCAGAGCGTACTTGGTTTATGATTCTGTATATGAATAACATATTTTTTAAATATTTGCATATTTTAATAATGTTACAATGGTTTATGATTCTACACATGAATAACGTGTTTTTAAGATATTTACATGTTTTAATAATGTTACAATAATTTATAGGACTCGTTACCTACTTTTAAATATGTGATAATAGGACAGTAAGATAGATATTGGAGAATTAACAATAAAAATAAATAAGAATTTTGTTGAAAAGTGAGTAAAAATAAAAGCACGCCTGGATATTAAATAGCATCAATTATTATGCTTTCTAAAATTGTATGCCTATACAATGGTTCAGTTTAATCAATAGTTGCGAGATTGATCATTCTTTTTTAAAATGAAGATTTGAAGTAGCTTATAATTTGTTGGGTACTCGTATAACTCATGTATTCGTGTATAAATCAGTCCAAATAAAGTATATACTAATACCTTTTGTAGTAAGTCTATTATAAATTTCATTAGTTGGTCAGTGATCGGGGTATAATGAATATATTGATTATTTGAGTTTGTCTGATCTCGACAAAAAAAGGGGAAAAAATCCACTATGAAAATATAAAGAAATATTCCATAAGAATCTCATCATAATATTAAAAATAGAAAATGAAAAAATGTATATTAACGTTGGTAATTATCAAAATTAGTTTACAATTATTGTGCTTACCACTTTAGGTCAACCTATTAAAGTTAAGAAAACTGAGATTATATCATTTTTATTATTTGCAACTCATGACTTCGCCAAGGCCTAAATGTTACAAATCTAATTTAAACAATGAAAAAAGAATTTTCAACATAAATAAATATATTCAATAAGATGAAAAAATTTTACCTCCGACAATTCATTTTTAGATCATCTGTTTTAAGTTGTATTTTATTTTATTTTATTTTATATTATGTTTATAATTATAAAATGGAAATATGCGCTCGACAATTATGATGTTTTATTTTGTATTCTATTTCATGATCATGAATTATCAAATATTTTTATTTAGTATATTTAATATATATTTATATGATAAAATAAAATAATAAAATACTAGTTAAAATAGAGAAGTTATGCAATGAGAGAAAAAACATAAAACAAAATTTTGGGAATTAACAAAAGTAAAATTAAAAAAAAAATCCTTTATATATATATATAAGTGAAAAGAAACGAAGCAATAGCGGCAACCTTGCCTCCTCCCACTACATCATATTTAGATTTTTATATTCAGCTGCAAACATATTAGACATTTGAACAGCCGACATAAGCATGACTTCATCAATGTAGCATCACCAAAAATAAAATAAAATCCATAGAAATTGGCATTAGGCCACACCTAAATTGAAATACGCACAACTAATAAATATTTGTAACAAATGCATAGAGAAATTCAACCAACGCACAACTAGCACTGCTCCCTAAAACAAAACTCAATTAATGAACATCGTTTGACAAATCTCAGAAAAGACATCAATGATTATCCCATGATAAGAATCTTCATTCAAAGACAAGAAACAAATCAGCAGCCTCTCCAAGGCCTCCGCGCCAACCATCTGTTTCGCCACAATCATCTCCACCATTGACGCCCTGAAATCGCTGTAGGGATCCTTCGAACTCTTCTCCACCGCAAAACTCTCTTCAATCATCCAAACCCTCCTCGTCGATGAAATCTTCTTCTTGATTTTCCCGCGAGTCTTGGCTGTTTTCCGGCGACCGCGTTTCCCGAATCCACCGTTATCCGAATAGTAAACCTTGGTCGAGATTTGGTCCGACCCGAGTTCGTATTCCGGAAACTTCTCATCTTCTGTCCTTGTTTTCCGGCGGCTGCATTTGCTTGATTCATCAATTGTTTGCAGGGTTGTTTTCCGGAGAGAAGAATCGCCTGAGTTTGAAGATAAAGATAAGCTGAAAAAGGAGTCGGTTTCGTTGGCGGCTGCGGAGTTGCTGCGGCTGCTGAACCAGCGGCTGTTTGATGAGGAACTAATCTGGTTATTAAGGGAGACATATTTTTTCTTACATTGTTTGATCTTATTTTCCTTTGCTAAAATGGGACATTTTCTTGGGGAATTGTCCCAAAATAGGGTTTCTTTGCAGTGTTTTCCGTTGGGGTTTTTTTTCAAGAAATGGGAGAGGTCATTTTCATGGTGAATTTGGTATGTTTCTGCAACATCTGGTAGGGTTCGCATTTGGCATGAAGTTAAGGAAGAAGAGAAGAAATGAGAAAGTTTGAGTAGGAAATGATGATTTTCCATATGGATGTTTGAAATTGAATTCAAAAGAGATTTTCTTTTAATGATTTTGGATGTGCATGCTTTTTATATATAGGGAGAGAATTTTGGGGGAGGCTTAGGTCAAAAGAATTCTTTTCAATTTTTCTCTTCTTTTGTTTTTTTGTGTGTGCTTGTGTTGCATGTGAATGAATATGTACTATGGGAATGTATATGGTCAATATAGTATTGATAAACACACACACACACACATACATATATATATATATATATACATGTATTGATGGAGAAGGACCAACCAGAAAAATGTCATGTTATCCAATTACACTTATATTTAAGTGAGTTAGACGTTGAATCGTAATGCAGTAATGACATAAAGGGAAATATTGATACCATTGTGCATAACCTAATTAACAGTTTATATATTTAAATGAATGACATAATATGAGTCGATTGATTGATGTATGCTGCAAATAACAAAATTTATAGTTATATTTGGATGTAGATTGAATTGCATTGTAAGGGCATTTGTAGTCTTTCCATACATGCCATGCACGCTAAAAATAAATGGTTGGTAGTACTAAAAAATATTTCTTTAAAATTTATTATGATTCAAAAGTGTCCATCAAGGTCATGTTACTCGAAACAAGTTTAAAAAATTTCAAACTAAAGAAAATAACAAAATATGTTATTTTGGTCGAGTATTACACAAATCTTACAAATTCTATAATATCTTTTTCTTTTAGTTAATTTGAGATCAAATTGAAATCAATAAGGATTGAAACTAGCTCGAAAAAAGTTTATAGGGGAAGCCCCCCTCTATAATCCATTCGACATGTGCAATGTGAACTTGCAAGAATCAATGAATCAAATCACTTTCTTATTTGTATCCAAAATCTCACATTTCATTTTTATATGTGCTTCAAAATTTTCCTCCTTTTCAAATTTTGAAATTGCCTTTCCATGTACAATTGCATGCTTCGAATTCCTAGTGCAGAGGCTCATTCTCTTTAGGGCTTATATTTACTCAAATTCCCCCATTATTAACAAAATAACAAGTCTATAAAACAACATTTTTATGGGCTATTTTGTAATTAAAATATGGTCCTTTTCAGTTTTCCTAAGGCCACCACCTACCCCCAAGTAAGAAAATTGTTAGGATTGCTTCCTAAAACAATATTTTGATTATGCCATGAAAATTCAAACTTATATGGTAGCTTTCAATTTTGTCATATGTGATTAAGTTAAGTAATCAATTTGTGCAGCAAATCTAAATTTTCCATATGAAGAACCAAAAGTATTTTTGGGATAATACCATTGCATTATCTAAGGCAGCCGCACACTTAGTATATTATTGTTACAGCAATCAAGGAGCAAATTTGGCATCAATTCTGGAAGATCTCAAAGTCTACTATTTAAACAAGTAGTATCTCTAATATATGAGCAGTTAGTGCATTAAGAGTAGTTAGTAATACTCCAATACTCTTCACACCTGGAAAACCCAGCACTTTAGTATTCTGGTTTATGTCCTTAAGGTCAGGAGAAGTTAGCATTGCTGGTTGAACTTGTTCTTGTTACCTTGCTAATAATATTTGCAGTTTAGATAGTAAAGTAGGCTTGCCAAACCACTATAAATATTTTGTCTCATTTATTTATATTTCTGTTTTCACTAAAACTTCAGTTTCATCTGAAACTTCTAGTTTATTCTCGGTTTATTGCTTGAATTTTTGAGTCCATTACCCTTTTGGAACCTTATATTCTTTCAAAAATATCCAAAAAAGGCCCATGCACTATTGCATAATTTTACTTGGACCCCCAAGGACAGTAGTACCATGAGCTGACTCTCCCTTTTTGTTATTAAATGAGAAGGGCATCTTTACTTTTGTAGAAAGCTTCCAAAGACAAAAAAACAAATAATACCAGAAATGTGTAGCAATCATATATATTAGCAGATATATTATATCAAAAATCACTTAAGTAAAATTAATAATTCTTTATCAATGAAAAGATTTAGTGTTAATTAAGTTCTTCTAAATTTGTATTGTCTCAGTCCACACATGACAATCTCTGAAACAATTGAAGGAATGGACCGACCTATCAATTCGATCAACGGCTGTCATTAATTATAAATAATACAATGTTCTCACTTATATATAGTATTGACATATATGCATCCTTCTACCATTATGCAAATTATACCACTCAACAACTTTTTAAATAATTGAGCTAACCCCAATTTAAAATTAGCTCTATGGAATGACTTCAATGTCACATCAACTACACTTTTGTACCATTGATTTTTTTAATCTTTTAATTTTTTTATGCATGTAAGAATTATATGTGTGTGTGGGTTTTTTTTTTTTTTTTAATTAAGGAGGTGATTAAAAAATTCAGATTGGATTGGTCGGTTCAACCGAAATCGGCAAAAGTTCTAGTCCAATTTAATAATTTAAAATTAATTGGCTACAAAATCAATTCAAACTGGTGCAAATCGATTGAATCGGTAAATCAATTTTTATTTTAAATCGATTAACAATTTTTTTAAATTAAAATTAAAAATTAAAGAGGCCAAATTTCTTTATTTTTTTCTTTAGAGTTCAAACTTCTTTACTTTTTTTGTTCTTCCATTTTCTCATTCAAATTCTCCCTGAATATTAAATTCCAAACCAAATTCAAGAACAATGCTTCGGGATAATTGAAAATTAATTTGTGTACCATGATTTTGTTGCCTATTATAATATTGTTCTTAATTTATGAGTTGAAACTTTTATGTTACTTGAATTGGTATTTGTTGTTGTTGTAAGTTGTAATAGATTTTGTAAGGATATTTTTTTGAAAGACTTACTTCATAATTTGGCATTTTAAATTGATATATGGATCTTATTGTGGAGTAGAGTTTGCAGAAAGTTTAACAAATATTAGGCAATTTTTAGTTTCCCCTTCTATATTTACATTTTTTTATATATTTATATAATATTAAATATAATTACGATGTCACACTGATTGAATTAGTAATAATAAGACCATCGATTCAATCATCGATTCTATTGGGGGTGGGGGTGGTTATTGGCGATAAATTCAAGTGAAATGGTCCAAAGGTACGAGATTGGACAATTTGAATTTAAGGAATTTGTTCCTTTAGTTGTCATTTTTGTCGTTCACGAGAATTCTAATTGTGAACAATCATTTTCTTGACGGGCAATGGTGTCTGTATTACTTTTGTAGAAATCGGAAACTTGCCAGGGACAAGGACTTTACGTTAGACTTTGAAAATGCACTACAATGTCAACACATGACTTCACCGATATTATTGTTGTACATAGCTATTATTTCTCTATTATTGGCTCTTGAATAGATACAAAAATGCAACATGATAATACGTAGTTTGAATATATGACATTCGTGGGGTGGTGTGTCTATTTGCTCGAATCTCAATATGTGTAATTTTAAATTTTACTTTGTGTGATTTAGAATAAAAACATGTTGTCCTCACGTGTGAGAGTTAATTTTTTTAATTATTTTTTGTTTTATTTATTTGTATTCGATAATAATTTTATCATAACATATTAATATATCATTTACTCAAACAAACTCTATTTATTAATATTTACTGTGGCTACAAGATTAGGTATCATAAAAAATTGACTCAAGTCAATCCAAAATTTGGATTTGATTGACTTTTTCGTATTTTTACTCTATATTTGATACTTGCGTACGTGATTGTTAGAGAATAAAGATGAGTCGAATGAAAGAAATAAAGAAATTTGTATTAATATTAATGAAGTAAAATTGCGTGCAATAAAACAATTAGTTAAAATGTTGTTATAATTAATTCTTTAGTTACATTACCACTATATTGATAAATTAATATTGAAAATCACTATTGTTCACACAAATTTCGAATTTGCAAGAAAAATTACAAGATAAGAAAAATATGGACAAATTGAATATTTAATGAAAATAAAAGCGGTTACAATCTTTGGAAAATATCTCCGTAAGTGAAAACTAATTCTTCTGATTCTTATCTTTGGAATGTGATTCAAGGGTTTGATGTTGTTCTTAAATTGGATGTGTAATTCCCTCATAAATTTGTGGATGAAATCACAAATTATCTTAAAATCAAGTATTTGTTTTGGTTTATCAAGGTCTTCAAAATTTAATATTTTTGAAAAAGATGTAGAACTCTTATGGTTGTAGCACTTTTTCGTGGCAAACACTCGGACATGAGAGTTTAATACTTGAATTTCTTGATATGTGATATGCCTCCAAGCACCTCTTTTTATGGACACAAAATAGGATTTAATGGCCCAAAGCTTAAGTCTCCACCTTGAGCTTAAATACCACTTGAGATGTGCTCAATTTACTAATAGGCCAATTTAGATATATTTTGGTCTAATTTGCTAATCCAAAATAAATAAGACTTTTACAATATTCATCTTGGATTGACCCATTTTGCAAAACTCAATTTTATTATGAACTTTAACTTGGAACTCAAATTAATAGTCTATTTATTTGGACTATCAAATGATAATTTATCCCAAAAAAGTTTCAACGTCAACAACTATATTAATTGATTTCAA
>JACGDI010005847.1:482948-493762 GCA_014898725.1 Jacaranda copaia
TGATAAGGGTACTTGGGTAAAATCACACCCTCATCAAACTATAAACACGACAAGCACCACCACGTTCAAGGTAATGCCTTATACACTGTTTACTGCATACTCTTTCTATATTCTTCAATCTACCGAAAATCTAACTTGAGCGTTGAAGTGCCATAGCCGAGGGCCTCTCGACTAGTTGATGTGTGTTCGTGGTTGCAGATCTCAAGCCCCTAAACACTTGAATCAACCGGAGTACCTGACTCTCCAACTTTCTGCACCATCAAGAACAATATCCAACCCTCACTTTCCTCTAGAAGCCACTTCCAGCAGCATCAGCATCAATATTTTTTTAATAGGTGAAAAGCATCAATATTGATATCACATAAGATAATTTCTTTTAAACTGATTCTAGTTTTGTATATTCTACTAACATTTGAGTATAGGCCATAGACCATAGACCTTGGTAGGGGAATTAATTCAAAATAATTAAAATTACCTACAAGATTTTTTCTTTTTTTTCTTCAAATTTGTTATCCATTTTTTTTTTTTTTTTTGGTTTTGGTGTTACTTTCAATTCCAATATGTGGAAGTAAGAACCCCTGTGGCTCTATTCAAATGAACAAATAATTCGACCAATGTTTGGCTATATTCTCCCACAATAATTTTGTTTTGGGAGAATATAATTAAATATGTATTTTCTTTTTATTTTAAAATGAGTTCCTAAAATAGTAGGATTGTCCGTACAATTTAACTAACAAATAAACAAAAACTCCATATTCTTTACATTACAATCATTATCAATCACACATACATATATTTATAATATCACAATATTTTATTATTATATTATAATAAAAAATATTACTAAAATCTATTTACACCCTCAAAATTTAATAAAAAAATATTGATTTAACTACTATAATAGAATTTATCTCATTTCAAAATATAAATAAACATACCAAATTTTTCTAAAATAATTTTCTTACTATTTCAATCATAAATAAACATACATCACATTTCCCATTACAAATTTCACATTTTTTAACCCCACTTCTAAAACTCATTTTTTCAAAATATATAATTCAAAATACATAATTTGTAAACAAACGTTGACATGATATTTTTAAAACACACACACTCTCAAAAAAGATATTTATTTAAAACGAAAAAAAAAATACAAGTCAGAGAGGGAGAGCGAGGGGTATTAGGTTGTCACCAAAAGCTATCTTTTTGGCTTTTCTTGGATCAAAATCAACGGTACTCTGAGATCCTTTCCACTCTTCAAGATCCAATTTTTCTACTTGTATACATGTTGAATTTTCTCTACCTCGCAGAATAGTGTGAATTAATTGTTGGATTTGAAGAAATCAGAATTGAATATGGCACCTCCAGCTCAATCTCAGCGATCCCCTTCTCCTTCTCAGCCCTCCGGGTATTTTTTCCAATTCTGTACTCTGTTTTTGCCTATGTGTACGTGTGTGTGTTTATAGAAGTCGTAGTTTGTGCGGAGAAGTCGAAGTCGAAGTCGGAGTGTTTAAGGGTACAATAAACTGCGCAAATGTTCAAACCAAAATCATAACCCCGTACACATTGTTAAATTGCGTTGGTTACATATCCATGAAGTTTTAAGTTAATTGTGGATTTGGGGTCTAAATCTCTATGTTGATTCTTGAGTCCTGCTGTTTGAGTAATGGAGTGGATTTACAGCAGAGTTTATACTCAATCTCCCCCACGTAACATAAGGTGTTTGAAAATTTTTAAAAAGAGAAGAAAAGTAATGACTCACTAGTTTTTTATCGTCTGTTTGCGTAATATATTTTAACAATGTGTGAATGGTGGATCATCAGATGAACAAAGGAAATATGGGTCATCCGAGTAGTTGAATTCATTTATTTGTATCTTTTTGTGGTTGTGTATGAGGAGGGAAATGGTGATGTGTGATGGGGATTTGGGTGTACTAAAATGGTAACACTAGTAAATATTTCCTTCACTTTATTGTATGCTAAACCTTGAGAGAATGCTGATGGTAGTAACTCTTGTAACACTAACCCACTTTTTGGTTTCATCAGAAAAGGAGAGGTTTCTGATCTTAAAATGCAGCTTCGCCAGCTGGCAGGTAGCCGAGCTCCTGGTACCGATGACACAAAGAGGGAGCTTTTCAAGAAAGTCATCTCTTACATGACGATTGGAATTGATGTGTCATCAGTTTTTAGTGAAATGGTTATGTGTTCGGCTACCTCAGACATTGTGCTTAAAAAAATGTGTTATTTGTATGTTGGGAACTATGCGAAGCACAATCCAGATCTTGCACTTTTGACAATTAACTTTCTTCAGAGAGACTGCAAGGATGAGGATCCAATGATACGGGGTTTGGCTTTGAGGAGTTTGTGTTCACTTGGCGTAGCGAATTTGGTGGAGTACTTGGTGGGGCCATTAGGTAACGGGTTGAAAGATGGGAATAGCTATGTCAGAATGGTTGCCACGGTTGGAGTGCTCAAGCTATATCATATTTCAGCTTCGACATGTGTGGATGCTGATTTTCCAGCTCTGCTCAAGCATTTAATGCTCAAAGACAAAGATCCCCAGGTTAGCCTATTTGTGCTTTACAAGTGATCTCTCTTCTCAGACAGGTGATACTTCTAATCTTCAAACCAGCGGCACCTTACATTTTAAAGATTATTAATTGAGTTACTCATCTACTATGCTTGGTACTTGGTAAATAAGTGAATTGTTTCAGATTGAACTTCAGAAAGTATTCACATAGAAAAGTAGAGGATGTTCTCCTGATGGGAAATTGAGTTATATGAATAACGTGGGCTGCAGCATGTAATTGGAAATAGCAACTATTTTCTTATCCAAATCTAGTTACCTTGTTTTTTTATTTACTTTTTCTAAGTTCTACAATTTGTTCAAACAGGTGGTTGCAAACTGTTTAACTTCTCTACAAGAAATCTGGAGTCTGGAAGCAAGCACATCAGAGGAAGCAGCAAGGGAGAGAGAAGGCTTACTTAGCAAACCAGTTATATATTACTTTTTAAACAGGTATCAACCATATATACAGTTCATTGCATGAATTTCTTTCTTACAACTGAAAATCAGTTATGACTAGCTGCAATGTCATTTGAGTTATTCATTTTTTAATATGTCCCCTTGTGAGGCAAGTGCAACTTGATTATGATTTTAGGAGCTTCCTCATAGATTGCTTGAGTATAGGAAAAGTTATTCCTCAGTGGTCTTTGCACTATCTTTTTTAGTATAAAATATTTGTTACCAGGATAGACTTGGTGGCTTTAATCCATGATCTAGAATCACAAATATAGGAAAGTTGAATTTGTTATTGACCTTTTCTCAATTTTCGATCCAATTTCACTTTTTATTTTTTTTCCCACGTCTCAATCAAATCAAGATGCTTTAGGAGATGAGAAAATTTAATTGTTGTCTTTTGAAAATTCGAATATTTCTTGGTGTTAACTGATAAGCAGGTGTCTCAATTTCATACTGTATTCTCATGTTTCCTCCTCAATTCACCTCATGTTCTATTATAAAATAACTCTTCATTTGTGTATGCACTTGCGAAATAGTACAATTCAGACCAAGAGGAATGGCTAGATCCTCCTAGCTTCTAAACATGCTGCATGGATTTATACTCTTCATTTGGTATATTATTATGTCAGGAAAATATATATGATACTTCTGACATAATCGATCGGTGAAATTTTTTATTTGTACATATCCCTTTGATCTCTTTCTCTCTCTTGCTTTGACACATACGCATCAGATACACGTGCTCAGTTACAAATGCATGGGTGCAAATATCTTCTTTTTGCCATGTTTTAGATTCATCTTGCTGCAGAGAACTGCCTGACTTGGTGTTTGGTGGGTGCAGGATTAAAGAATTCAGCGAATGGGCTCAATGTATTGTTTTAGAGTTGGTTTCTAAATATGTTCCAACAGATAGTGATGAGATCTTCGACATCATGAATCTTCTTGAAGATAGACTTCAACATGCAAATGGTGCGGTTGTCTTGGCCACGATTAAGGTGTTTTTGCATATGACCCTGTCCATGACTGATGTTCATCAGCAGGTACTTCATATTTTCACCTTGTTATCTCTTGTTTCATGATTAATGTTGACGTAAGCATCACTTTGTATTTCTTTTTCAACTCACTCAAATTTTTAGTTGCCAATTCTGCATCGAAGGAAGGTTTTCTCATTTGTGGCATTTGAAATTCTACAAACTTCTAATGCTGTTTTCATGGTGTGCAGAATGTTAATAAGCTACTGGCATGCATGTCTTTGATCTGTTTTTACACTGTTATTCATTGTATGCCTATGCCACTAGCGCATCTAGGTGGATCTTCTGACTTTTGAGCCGCATTATTCCCCTTGGGAGCCCCCTGGAGTGAATGGACACTTTTACTTTGGCATTTCATTATGTTGTGAAACCTTCAATAGCTTCTTCAAAGATCTTTATATTCCTCTTAATCCCTGCACAGTTTACTTCCCAGCACTTTGGCGCGCATTATGTTCCATTGCTACAGGATCTTTGAATCTATATTATCATTCTCCTTGTTAGTATGATTTGATTCATGTACCATTTTCCCATAGCAATCCAGAGATTTGTCGTTAAAACCTTGAATGTGGTTGTTTCAGTTTCATCAATGTTGTCATCCCAGATTCTGAATCCCTATCCATTTCAGTTAAATCCATATCCCCATTCATTTCAGTTAAATTATGCAAAATGTGTGAACCCATTAGCATGTAAAACTTTCTCAGCCAGGATCTCTTTTTAGATGTAGTGTGTGGCTTGCTGTTAGCCCCATCAAGTTTATATATTTTATGTATTCTTCTATGCCCTACTAAGATTTATAGAAACATGCTGCTACATCATCTGGTAGATACAACTTGTCAAGCACTGAACCATTCATTTTTATAATTAAATCATACTTCAATTATTTGTAATTTTTGTATATATTAGCTTCAATAAGGCACATTTCTTTTTCTCATAGTTCTTAATATCTGGATTATAATAAATTTTCATAAATTCTTTCTCCAGGTGTATGAACGAATTAAAGCTCCTCTGCTCACTTTGGTAAGCTCAGGAAGTCCTGAGCAATCATATGCAGTTCTAAGCCACCTTCATCTACTAGTGATGCGTGCAGCATTTATTTTCTCCTCAGACTACAAGCACTTTTACTGCCAGTATAATGAACCATTTTATGTCAAAAAATTGAAGCTTGAGATGTTGACTGCTGTGGCAAATGAGAGCAATACATATGAGATAGGTAAATTTCATGCTATATGCATGTTTAAACCTTTTCTATAGAAGATGATACTGTCAGCTTTCTAATTGTCTCTGGTCACTGCTAATGCCAACCTTTTGACTCCATCCCAGTGACTGAACTTTGTGAATATGTTGCAAATGTTGATATTCCAATGGCAAGAGAATCAATTCGAGCTGTTGGCAAGATTGCATTGCAACAGTATGATGTAAATGCTATTGTCGATAGGCTGCTTCAGTTTTTGGAAATGGAAAAAGAACATGTGACTGCTGAAACTCTTGTAAGCATTTCTTTTCTCTATCCTAGACTGTGGATAACATTACAATGTTCAGTCCTGTAAAATATGATTTTGGGAAAGCTTGAGCCAGATCTAGTTTCCTTATGCAGGTTCTTGTCAAAGATCTCCTCAGAAAATATCCACAGTGGAGTCACGACTGCATAGCGGTTGTTGGGAATATCAGTAGCAAAAATGTTCAGGAACCCAAAGCCAAGGCAGCACTTATTTGGATGCTAGGGGAATATGCTCAGGACATGCAAGATAGTCCTTACATTTTAGAGAGCCTTATTGAGAACTGGGATGAGGAGCACTCTGCAGAGGTGATTAGATGCAGTTGTCTTGTTATTTTCTCTTTGCAGTTAAATTATTTCCTCAACACTGCCATTAGATGGGTTCATCCTTATTCCACTTGGAACGTCTTCATTAGTATCTTATAAGCTCATTGCTGATGTGGTTATGTATTTCCATGCCATATATGAAAATTGAGGAAATCAATGGTATCATAAGGTCTTTAGAAGAACAGAACAAATTCTTAAATCATTCTCCAGAAGCATCCCTGCTGATCTTGTCTGAAAGAAAAAGGCAGTAAAAGGGCCCCCACTTTACTGGGTTCCCTCACCATCTGGTGGTGTTATTGAGTTAAATAGCAAGATAGATCTATTACATTTCATATTCATGCTTGGGGCCAGAGGCTCTCTGGCTCGGGCCAAAAATGCATCCTTTGTTCTGCTACTCACGAAGAGTGAGACTGCCTCTATAGAGCTTCATGGATTGCAGTTTGTTTTCTACTCACCACCTCTACAAAATAAGTTGAGCTGCCTTTATAGCATCTATAACTGCTTCCTCCTTAGTGGACAGCCCAGCAAATAGACATCAACCGAAATTTATTTATCGACTTCCTAAACAGTATAATAAGAATCAGTAATGAACATACCTCCTGTAATTGTACAGGCTCCAACAACAATAACATATTCTTGTTCGAGCAATTGCTCATATAATCTCATTAAGGAGGGGATCATTTTCATTGTTACTGTTCTGGCTGTTAAAAATTAGATTTGCTCGTCTAGGACTCGATCTGGGTACTAATACAGAATGGATCAAGTCAAATCATGATCCTTCAATTCTCCCATTACTTGTAACTTATTTCCATTAATAGTTTAATTGTTACTAATAATTTGCTTGTCAGCAATGCATTAAACTATTATGCCTATCATCTGGTGTTCAAGTAGTTAGTTTTATATGCTGCACAGGTCCGATTACATCTTCTTACGGCAGTAATGAAGTGTTTCTTGAGAAGACCGCCAGAGACTCAAAAAGCACTAGGGGCTGCTCTAGCTGCTGGTCTTGCTGATTTTCATCAGGTCTGGCTCGTTAATCCAACTTTCCTGGAAGTTGAATAAATGTAATATGAAGCTTACATACCCTTTCTATGGTTAATGCCAGAATGGTTGCTAAATTCTAGTTCACTGCAGGATGTTCGTGATAGGGCATTATTCTACTACAGGCTTTTACAATACGACATTTCTGTAGCTGAACGTATAGTAAATCCTTCAAAACAAGCTGTTTCAGTCTTTGCGGACACACAAAGTAGTGAAATCAAGGATCGCATATTTGACGAATTCAACAGTCTCTCTGTTGTATACCAAAAGGTAAGTTTCCCATCATTCGGCAGATGCCAAGCAGCTACCATTTTTTACTAATATAATACTGTAAATTGCTACCACTTAATACCATTTTGGGGAAGAACAATGTACTCAAATTTCTGTTAAGTAAAACATCTTGAAAGGCTAGAAGACAGAAAATGGATACTTGTATACAAGAAGAAACAAAGAGAATTAGCATCAACTATAAACACAGAAACACACTATGCACTTGGGAGCACAGGTTAACTAATGGACACATTTCTACAGCCATCCTACATGTTCACTGATAAGGAGCACAGAGGGCCATTTGCTTTCTCGGAGGAACTTGGTAATCTGTCTATTGGCACAGAACCTGCAGATAATGTAGTTGCAGCTCAGGGAGTCGAGGCAAACGACAAGGACTTGCTACTGAGTACTTCGGAGAAGGAAGAGAGTCATGGTTATGGTAACAATGGTTCTGCATACAGTGCCCCCTCTTATAATGCTTCTACAACAGCCAGTGCTTCTCAGGGTCAGTTGGACCTTGTATCACTAGACCAACCATCAACAGTGCATACAACTGCTAGCTTGGCCATTGATGATTTGCTTGGTCTGGGAATGCCAACTGCACCTAGTCCTACTCCTTCGCCCACTTTGGTGATTGATGCCAAAGCCACTATAGATCCTAATGCTTTTCAGCAGAAATGGCGCCAACTACCAGTATCTGCATCACAGGTTTGTAAATTCTTGGCCTTGTATTTTTGGTTATGTTTTTATTGATAGTATTATGCTTAAATAGCACCATTGATGGAATGGACATCATGAAGGGTCCTTTCAGAAAATCTAGGACAAGCATTACATTACGTTCAATCCACTGCTATCCCAGGATGCGACAATTCAGCATCGACTGAAAACAAGCTTCTCTTTTTTCTGACAGCTTTTTAGTTTGACCACCTTCTTAAACAGCTAAAATATGATGTCCTTTTCTTGCCTTTCTCTCAGGAAATCTCCATAGATCCGCGAGGAGTGGCAGCAATGACAAATCCACAGGCCCTTCCTCAGCACATGCAAAGCCATTCCATCCATTGCATAGCTTCGGGTGGGCAAGCCCCAAATTTTAAGTTCTTTTTCTTTGCACAAAAAGCAGATGAACCATCTGCCTTTCTTGTGGAGTGTATCATTAATTCATCGTCGTGTAAAGTGCAACTAAAGATCAAAGCTGATGACCAGACTACGTCCCAGTCGTTCTCAGAAATGTTCCAATCAGCTCTGTCCAAATTCGGTTTGCTTTAGGCATTCAAATGCGATGTTTTATTTCCATTTTTGTCGCGAAAATGATGAATCTTGTAAAATTATAAGCCAGTGTACAATAAGAGTGAAAACGGCTCTTTTATGTTGTCTGTTGAGCTTCCTCCAGTTTGGATATGTTGGTGTTTTTGGCAGCTTAGGAATTGGTATTGAAGAAAGATCACTTGGAAATAATATTATTCTTAT
The DNA here is from genome assembly GCA_014898725.1 of Jacaranda copaia. Lineage (NCBI taxonomy): Eukaryota > Viridiplantae > Streptophyta > Magnoliopsida > Lamiales > Bignoniaceae > Jacaranda > Jacaranda copaia. Next base: position 491,604 of record JACGDI010005847.1, read on the forward strand.
GAATTTTATTTTTCTCAGATTTGACAACAAAATTGGGCGCTAGCCACCCAATTTTCTCAACATCATTAGTTATGACTCGTGAGAGAATATGAAAAATTCTTCCAAAAAGTAAAGCTTATGCCCTCTCATAAACAATAACCCTAATCTTCTTAATTTGGGAAAGATAGCATCACACATATTTTAAGAATATTCATAGAGTTTTTGATACCCCTTAAGTTTCATAGTTTTAATTAGGATTGCAATTGAGTTGAGTTGATCATGATAAAAAAATTAATTTAATGAGTTCAATTTTCTGAACTCATAATTTGACTTGATTCCATTAAATTTGAAAATTTTTAGGTAAGTTTTCAATCATTGCAAGTGTGAACTAAAACTCAACTTCAATTTCAAAATTTTTAATTTAATAAAATAATAAAAAAATTAAAACTCAATTTCATGTTGTACAACATTCATTAATTCATTATAAATATTACAAATCATCTTAATTCTATGAATTTCGTAATATACCATATTTATATAAATCAATAGAATAAGAAATATAAACTATATACTGAGCCGTAAAGCTTGAATCTAACTACAAAAGGCCTCAAATTAAAATTCAAACTCAAAACAGCTCCAATTTGACTCGACTCATTTCAATATTCTTGAGCTTCCAAGTCCATACGCGACTCGTAAAATAGTCTTTTATAGGTTAACTCTATAATTTGAAATTAAGTTTACCAATGAACTGCATTCGTGATGTGGGCTACTTGATCCGTTAGCTCCACATGGAAAGTGAACAATTGGTGACTATGGAGAATGAAATAAAATTCTAAATTGCCAATTACCACAAAACTGCAAAAACCTACTAACTGGAGTCAACTCAAATTGAATTCCATAAGAGTGAGTACTCAACATTTGAAGCAATTGCAGTAATCCAGTTCATTTCCACATCTTGGAGGGCATGTCTATGATATTATGAGGCAAAACTAGGAGAATGGATACACAACTCAAATGTCATCTTTCTTTCTTCATCTTGAAGTGAAGAGAACTCTAAAAGCTCCGGCCAACGTTCTTTCAACAAATGCCAACCTCAAATATACCAGTCGACATTCCAAAGGTATTCTTGTAACTAAGTAATGCGGGTTGAAAACAATGATACCAGAAGCTCAGATAGAAACAATAAGAATGAAAAAATCTCACCCACCTTGTCCTTCTTGTTCCTTCAAAGACGTAAAAGATTTGAACCATTGTTTCCAAGGAGCATCTTCTTGTTGCTCAATCCATGAAAGAAAGCAGCTATCCAACAAACAGAAGAAGTTGACATAAAGAAGTTGATAACGAACTGGAACAAATCGGAAGTTGGCCACCTGAACAATGGGCCATACGCCTCCCTCCAAGATTAAGGCTGGGAGAAAATCTCTTTTGACATCTTCCTTGACCTGAGCAGAAGTTTTCCCGGAAGAAAATCCCATGTAAGTGAAGAACACGAGTAAATCCAAGGGCCCAAAGATTATACCATCAGCTGCTACTTTTGCACCGACAAAACGGAAGGAATTTGGCTGAAGCTTTAGCCGCACCCTAATGATGTGGTCCAGCCGTTCGTACCTGCATGGCAGAAAGATTATAAATAGAACTGCATCAACATGTGTATTTAAAGATAGCAAATAAAACCATAAATCCAAAGATTCATAATTATGGAGACAGCATTGAGTTCTTATGATACTTAATCTTGCATCAAAATCTGCTAGCAGCCAAAGAGACAAAATCTGCAAGCATAGGATAATACCTATATCATCAAGTATTGGGAAGATGAAACATAAATCATACCATTGGGTGTAGTGCATCTTGGTGATAAATGCAACTAGCATTCAATAAATAGAGCTAATGGGCACTGCCCATGGCTTTTGGCTTTTGGACAATATTGTATAATAGGACCTTTTATCACCATGGCATAAAATGCGACCCCATGTATCTTGCCTATAAAAAATATTCATGTCGATGTTTTAACTAATCTTTTTTCTTGACTCATGCATTCGTACATGAACTTCTCTGTCTGATCTGCTTGTAGGTGTCAAGCAGATACATTTTTGCATAACTTAAAATTTGTAAGCTGAGACTTCAATGAGAATTGGCAGCCTGCGAAGAATCTAAACACTTTGACCTATTATATTTTGGTG
>JACGDI010005847.1:493862-511435 GCA_014898725.1 Jacaranda copaia
GAATACTGACCAGAAGTGGCCAACTGGACCAACAAATCCAAGCCCAAACAAGGTCGTCGTAGCAACTCGTCTCCAATTGATTTTGAGTTCTTTATCGTCATCCTACAGAGTAGACCGAGGATGCCATCATTAAGAAAAGAAGCAAAGTGAAACTTAAGAACGCACCAACCAGAAAAAAAGACATCAAAATTGCCAAAGCTCGTGCCAGTCATTATATTTATTAAGAAGTAAAAAGAGGTTCATCCACAAATAAAGGACTTCTCATGTTTGTTTGAACTCCACATAAGCAACGTTAATGCTGAGAAGCGACCCAAGTCTTTATCAATCGCCATTCATGTGTTACTTTATTTTATACATTGTCAAGGACTTTTTGTTTTATCACAATTTAAAGAAACATTATGTAGGATCCATACTTCTGGAAGGATAGGGATCACCTAGAATATCATAAGTCCAAATCATTTGCAAAAAAGCAATGATCACATCAAGAGCATTGTAATACAGCAAAGGCTTTATACACAAATCTTCTTGCAAGGCATTCTAAGCCACTAACGGAAGGTATTTCTTTAATGCATGCCTTCTAAGCAGTATGCTCCCAACAGCTGCTAAAATCTAGATAACTGCAATAGGCCCCTCCATATATTTACGTTGTTCATCAGAAAACATGAAGACGATAATGAACAACTATCAATGATACCCAAAAAACAAAAGGGGAAAAAAACAAACAAAGATTCCCCTTTACTTCACTAACATAGAGATGCCATCTATCGATAGGATTCATCCGCAAAGCCAGTGCCAAATAAACACATCAACCTCCAATGAAACCCAAACATGCGGAAAGCTTCCTTAACTAAGATTTACAGAGAATAGAATGTAGCAATGTATTTATGCTGTGTGACAAAGGGTTCTTAGGATTTATTTCATCACTCAAATTTAAACAAATCCACATACAACGAGTATGCCATATATACCTCCATACTCTATTGTGCAAGATTCAGCAAATAGGACTAATACAAGTTAAGGAAATAACATAATATCGTCTAGTTAATGAGGATAGGAATAAGGCTTTCTATCATCAACACAAACCCACATCCAAGCCCCATTCAGCCGCCATGATCATACAATTTTATAGCCAATTGATTTGCCCACACAGACAAAACATATGCTTATCATGTTACACATCCTTACACAAGTTACATTAAAAAGATTCACCACAACAACAAACAGAGAGTTCCACAGATGCCCATTTAATCAAGCATCAAAATCAAGAAGAAAAATACACTACCCATTTACCCCAATTGGAAACAAAACAAACAACACCCATTTAAATCATCAAAAATCTCATCTAACCCCCCCGCCCAAAATAAAAAAATAAAATAAAAATGATTACTGACATGGGTTTGAGAGTGATGGGGTTTGCCTGTGGAGTGAGTAACCGCTTGAGCAGCTATATCGCCAAATCCCCATATGATCCCTGAGCTAATCAACTGGGTTTTAACTGGATGGGTTGCTAAACAATTTTGGTACCATCTCCACAACCTCAACATGCTAATATTATTATGATTCAACTTACACAATCCAGTCTTGCTTTACCTTCCAAAAGCAGTTATATTTATGCTATATTGCAATTGCAAGAAATCAAGTGAGGAGTGGGGGAACAAGGGTTAGTCTTGTTCGTTGGGTTTTACAACTGGTTGAAGATTCAACTACTCTCTCTCTATCTCTATCTATCTTTTTCCTTATTTTTCTTTTTTCTTTTTTTGATAATAATCCTAATACGTAGTACATTTTATTGCTAAAACTTTTTCAGGTGAAGAAAGGAATGACATATTGACTTTCCAAATTGTACATAATTTTTTATATGATTATGCAAATGTTGTCAATGGGGCGGCTGTGAAGGGATCCAATTGTGGATAGAGCTTTAGCCCAAATTATATGTGAAACAATTGTTTTGGAAGTTTGCAGTTGGTTAGTAAACTATGTGTCTTATTTTATTCACATACATATTTAACATCCACTAAATTTCAAACATATATATATTTGCTGATTGATTGATCGATCGATCGATCGATCAAGCACTATCATACTTATACTTATATATGTGATATATTAACATTTGAATTTAATTGTATGAATATATAAATAAAAAAAATCTCACACATATATGTCAATTGATTAAATGTGCAGACCCCACTGCACGCATTTATATGTGTGCTATATAGAATTCCAAAATAGTTATGCATGTATAAAAAAAATAATATAAAATTTTCACATATATAAATATGACGATGATTCTAATAAATTTGTTGGTCATTTAGTATTAATAAACCATGCGCTTGCGCTTGAGTTATAAGGCCCGTAAATGTTATTTTGGGGGGAATAATTCCACATCAATATGCATTTCATGGAATGTTGTACTTTACAATCAAATTTTGATTTAAGTTAATTGAAATCAAATATTCAACACAATTTAAAAAAATGATGATAAAATATAGATTTAGTGAAATGCACATTTTGTTAAAGTTACTTGGTACGAAACATGATTTTTTAAATTTATATGTGTAAGATTTGAAATTTAAATTCTAACAAGTTCTTACTGTGTATATCTATAAATAAAAAATAAATAAAATGCACATAGATTTATGCTAAAAACATGTTTTCAAAAATTTTAAAATATTTCACTAAAAACATTACCATGTTTTAATTATGCTAATATACATTCTAAACACTTTAAGTAATCTAATAATTATAAATTGATTCTATAATTGTATTTTCCTCATGAGAAAAATTATTTTTTGTCATTATCCTCGAATTATTTTAAATATATGTTACTTTATTCATATTTGTTTAGTGGAAATACTGAGCTATTGGCAATTCAAAAGTATAAACACATGAAAGAAATAATAATTATACCATCCCTCTTATGTTTATTCAAATTAGAACTTCAAATGACATATATCATCTTACTAAATAAATAAGCACAAATTTATAAATATATCCTAACTATGATGTGGGGATTGGGGATAACCTAAATATAACTTTTAATTACTTTTACATGCATAAGGTTAGTGAAAAATAAAATCAAATAAAATAAAAACATAAACATAGAATTTGATATGGGTATAGGCCACAAGTCCAACATAAACATCGATCCAGTATCAAGACCAATCAAATCAGGTCCTAAGCCTAAACATATTCACCTGCATGGAGGTTTTTTGGAAGCTCAGATCGAACTCAAAGGTTGAACTTTCTTGACCATGAGGTCGAAATGCACAAATGATGAGGCAACACACACCTGGCAGTAAGAGCATTAATGGCAATGCCTGCCACTTATCGCATCCGCATTAAATACAAATGAACCACCCTCGTATCCTCATTTAATGGCCTCAACAATGCATCACTTCTACATTAATGGTGATAAAGGCATTCCTTATGGTTGGTTGCTCATAGACATGGCGCTAAATTTGCTCGCAAAGACCTAAAATGCCCCTACCCAAAGAAGAGAACATTTAATCCATGTTAGGGCAAGATTGTCTCTTCCATTTCTTATCAAGCACTACATATACCGTCTTTTCAGAGACTAAGGTATGTCTTTTAAGAAAGCCATTATTTTGCCTAGTTATTCTCTGGTTGAATACTAACTTAAATATTGAAAGATCTTAGCCAAGGACTCTCTCCATTAGTTTAACTTTTATTCACTAGTTGTAGGATTCGACCCACACCACATCTTCTCAATCTATCTTTCTGGTCAATTTGAACCCTCGGGTTGAAAATAAGGAATCTACCTCATGAAAAAAGACATCAGAATTAATCCATAGTTATAAAATAACTTAAATTGATTAAAATATGAATGTGTTGAAAACTCACTAGTTTATTTGGATAAAATATTTCACTTCAAATTTTCAAATAAAGATTCAATATTAGAGTGCCAGTTTATAAAATATTAGGGGACATAATACGACATGTCCTAAATATTTTTGCTAAAAAACTAGAAAATAGATTGTCTGGGCACATTTATCCGAGATTTGGTAGTCTACACATTTGCCTAGGTTTAGGGTAATATACAATCAACTCTTGGGCCGTTTACTTTTAAATATGGGATATAAGGTAATAGAATGAAATAAGGGATGAAAAGTAAGATTAAGATAATTTAATATCTGATGAAATATATTTATTTTGTAGGATAAAAAGTTGGATGATGATGGATAACATTATTATTTATTTACTTAGATGGATGATAAAATGTGGGTAAGAGTTATTTGACGTTTATATCATTTTCTTCTTCTTCTTCTTCTTCTTCTTATTATTATTATCATCATCATCATTAATTTGATTAGTAGTAATAATAATATATTATTATTATAATATTGTTATTGTAACAATAATAATAATAATACTTTAAAGTTGCGACTAAAAATAAAAATCAAGTCATGGCAAACAGAGGGTTGAGGTATAATTTAACACCTCATTCCACAAATCTAGCTTTGTGGGATTTTTCTATCCCACCAAAATCGTGGGATGCCACATCCCATGAACAATGAGCACAGAACTGGGCCATGAGATATCCGCTGGGCTTTCATCCCACAAAATAAACAAATGATGCGGGGGGATGTAGGCTTTCATCCACTCCACCCCCCCACCCCCAAAGTAAACCTATTTATCATTTAAACTTTTTAGTTATATAAATTATAAAATTATTATTTCAAGTATCTTATTTTATTTAAATATTTTGAAAATATATTTTTAAAATAAAAAATTTAATTTCTTATAAAAATGTATAACCTCTTACCATATGAGGTTTATGCATTCCTCGTACCCAACTTTCATTTGACTATTTTAATTAAGTTAAAAAATTTTACATTCTCGTGTTTGAAGTCGGTATTTTGTTTAATATTATTCAAATAAATAAACACATTTGTAAAGTATGAAAATTAAACAAAAAATATCTTTAATTCTTTATGCTTTTTTATTTAAATAATTTTTTCTTAATTCACTATGTTGAAATAGTATTACGTTTTGATTTGGCATGCGAGTACAATACCTACCTAACTTTTTATCTAGCATTTGACAACAAAAATGGTTAAACAATCTAGAATAATAAACCACACTACTTCATTGTTTCAAAAAAATCAAATATTTTTGTCAAAAGGACTAGTTTGGTTAGGATGATATACTTTATTCCATCTTATCATTTATTTAGTTGAAATGACAATAAACTCTCAGGCCCGCATAAATATCAAAAGCATATATTTATATGCGAAATTCTTATGATAAGTTAACCTGTTATTTTACATGGACTTATTTATCATACTAATCAAATTGTTAGAAATTAGTCTTTTTGACCAAATTTTTAAGTGTGCTCAAGGCAATAATTTCTAAAAAATTAGTGATCATCATAAACTACGTCGTGGGTAAATGACGATAGTATGCTTTTTTGGCCAAAACCAATTTCAAGTAAATAAGAAATTAATGATAAAAGGAAGCTACTTGATAAAAGACCAAGAATGAGGCAAAGGAACGGGAGGAGTGAAATTCCATCCCACATTGTAAAATGTGTAAAAGGTGGATTTGAATATAAATCTCAATTATGGAGGTAAGTAATGGACCCTTGGGGGTATCATAAGTATTTAGAGAAAGAGAACCTATATGGTATGAGCTCAATCTAACCCACACCGTTGTTGCCGTTGCCTGTCCAACTAGTTAGGTTGGGCCTAGGCTTAAGCATGCTTGGCTTGGCATGGCATGATCGTAAGCTTGGGCTACGATTAGAATTAAATTAAATGGGGCCTTCAATTCAATATTAACTTTTGGACCAAATTTTATCTGGCCCAAAAAAGAAATAACCTTCAAACTTCTGAAATTAATTTCAGCTTATCCTCTAGAAATTAGGATAACAAGGAATTAATTTCAGCTTATCTAAATCCTATATTTGGACTGTACGCATTTCCAACATATGAATCTGGACTATGTCCTTCCAACTTTTTGCATTAATGATAGCTTCTTTGGAAATTCGTAGCAACATTGATGACCACCTTTTCGACTGCTACTTTGGCACTATAAAATGTCAATCCCGATTCAGCATATGATAGAACATAGCACAATAATCATAGTCCATTCACAGCATTGGTCTGCAAAAGTCCATAAAGAGAGTTTAGTACATTTAAGATTCGAGAGATTAAACGGTTTATATGGCTGCTATCGTTTGAATTAATCATTGTATCTTGAAAGACAATAGTTAGTTTTTGTTAGCACCAGTGTGGGGCTAATTCGCCTTAAAAATAAAGAGTTCCACTCTCGACTCGACTATTTGATTCTTAGCTGACCACATAAATTTCATACACCGCATCAACACAAATTATACCATAATGATAAAAAATTATATAAATTATCACATGATAAATAATCATGAGATAAAAATTCAACCAAACTAGCCCAAATAGTATTAAAAAATGTTAATTATTTCAAATTATTGTAAGTATCAAAAGTATATACTTTTTCAATCATTATTTTAAATAGTTATATCAAATACCAACTATCTAATAGTTTTTGTTTTGTTCTATTTTTATTTTTATTTTTTTTGTTTTTTAAGAACATAACAAATGACAAGTTTATAAAATCCAATTATCGAATCAAAAAGATTAATCTTACAACAAATCAATACAATCTAATTATCAAATAAAAAAAAATGAAAGCGCAAACTCACAACCAAAGACACACATAAGATGCACAAAAGAATTCATTTAGCTTCGAACGCCAAACCTTCTATATAATAAGGAAGACTTAGGCTTTGTTTGGTTATGTTTCCTCAGAACAACATTGTTTTAGGGAAACATAACCAAACATATCTCCATTTTTCTTTTAAATTACACATTCTTCAATATATACATACATATATTATATATATATATTTTATTATTATTCTAATATTAAAAAAAGAACTCAATTTCTTTTTCATCTCAAAAACCCAACAAAAAAAATATTGATTTGACTGCTATAGTAAAAAATGTCTCTCCCAAAACGGAAACAAATATATCAAAAAATAATTTTTACATTCTCCAATAATTCATTCTCCTAAAACATATAATAAACATATAATAAAATCAAATAAAAAATATAACCAAACACTCCCTTAACGTCACTAGGACATCTAATAGTTATTTCATGTGCATAGTCGCTAGCATAATTTTCTCATGGTCACTCATTCAATTGATATTTATGATATTTTCTAATTCATTTCCTAGAATCCTCTACATAAAATTTTGAAAAATCAAATTTTGTGACTTTCAAATTGTTAATATTTTGACAGTATTGCAACTTTGTAATTTAGATAAGATATAGGTATCCATAAATCCAGTGTTGACTTATTATAATCCAAGTAACATCATTTTTCCCTTATTATGTAAAAGGTCTTGTATTTGACCTGAAATGGGCATGTTGTACACTTTAAGTGTATTATTTGTAGTTTATACATTAATTTATTTGATTTAAAAATAAAATAATATTGATTTGTTGAAATGATAAAAAAAATTCATTATTCGTAAGGCTCCTCTTAAAAAAAATCCAATCTTAATTTATCAGTATTTTAATTTTATGGCTTACTCACTATTAGAATTTGTCCCCCAATAGTAATATATTTTTATTTTCATATGTTTCTTCAAATTTATTGTCAAAACATTCCCCACAAAATTCGCAAAAAAAAAATCAAATCTCATCAAAATAATTTGAAGAAAAGGAAATATCCATACTTCCTTTTTGGAGTGTTTCTCTGCAGCCTCCCCTTATTGTACCCATATCTACTGCATAAATAAATATTATTTTCTTTGTCTCAAATATATATTCCAGAAATAAACATGTGGATAAGATTTTCTGTCAAGAACTTCACTCACTCAAATTATCGTCTGTTGATTCTTACATCATCCTATTGCATATTTGCATGCCAAACTGATTGTTTTTGGGGCTCAAGCGCTCAATGCAAATTATAGGTATTTGTCTACTTTTCTCTAACTTGGATTTTTCCTTAATCCCATCAGTTTTTCCTGTCTTATAATTAGTGGGACGATGGTTTTTTCTGGGCTCGTTCTTGATATAGTCATACTTCAGTTCTTGGGTTTGCGATAATGGAGTATAGAGATGATAAAAGGCAGGTTCTTGATGGGTTTCTTGATCTTTGAGTAACTAGAGAAAATAGTTCTTGTCTGAAATGGGATTTCTGGTTATTTGGCTTAAATTGCAATTGCTAATATTTATTGGATAAGCATGATAAAGTGCATTGAGTTTTACTTTTTTAAGATTATGCTGGTTTTGTTCATGGTGTCATCATTTGCTAGAGTGTTTAGAAGATGCTGAAGATGAAGCTAAATGAGGTTCTTGATTACTTAATCAAATTGATTACTTTGTTGCCAACCCCTGCTTGGTCTAAGTCCTTATAGTATTTGTTAAAATTAGGGCTTCCAAGTGAAATTCTGTAAATATCGGTTTGGATTTATGGAATTGTTTATAATTTCAATTATTGGGCTCAAAGTTCATGTGTGGTGACAAATTTGTGCTCTTTAGTTTTAATTTATTCTTTATTGGGTGTAATTTGGAAATGATTGAGAAGTTGAAGAAGGGAGATGTTGAGTGCTCTCTCATCTTAATCATTCTTACAAAAGTTATGCTGTGGGGAAATGATATTTGATAGACAATACTTGGAAATAGATTTGAGAAACAAATTGAAGGTTGCCTTTTTTGTTAGAGTTGCTAAATTTCCATCCCTTTTTGATCTTTGTTACCATATAAGTTGATGAACTTCTCCTGATACATATCACATATGCAAAGCGAATTTTGCTAAGTTATATGCATGCTAACCTTGTAGTCTGTGTGGAGCTATCTTTCATTGTGTTGCTTTTGTTATCATGTTTCTGATAGTTGTACTTTCATTTCTTGTGTTCTTTTGGACAGTTGTACTTATTATTTGTCTTTCATGTATTGTATTACTTGCGTTTATGTCCTAATTCATGCTGGAATACGCCTCAAATTGTATGTCTTTGAAAGGGAAAGAGTTTTCCTTGTGCTCTTTTCAACAGCCTCTCAGCCTTCCAAGATGTATATCTGCTATCAGAAAGTTCTTATTTGCATGATGGGGTGATATTCTTTTTTATTTCATTTTGCTGAATTGGTCCTTATAATACTGTAAATGTATCTATATAGAGTCTCCACCCTGATGTGCGGATTGTGTAAATATTGTTTCGTTTAACTTTTTGGAGGGAACCAGACTGGAATCTGTATGTTGCTGTGGATTTTCTGAAATTGTGACTAAAAGGAATTTAAATTGCCCAAGCATTAAGAAAACTGATGGGCTACCTAGAGGAGTTTGATAAACAGAGGATCAATTCTGAGATAAATGGCAAAAACCAAGGCAGCACTTTCATCCCCAAGGACAAGCAGTTTCAAGAGCTTCCTATGAAGGTAACGATTTTTATTTTGCCCAGCTATATTATTAAGTTCCCGTAAGTTCTTGAAAACATGGCATGTTTTGTTATTGCAGGAAAGGTCTTCTGATGTGACCATTCAATTTTATCCAGTGCCAGAGTCTACTCTGTGTACCTTCTGTAAGAGTGAGGAGAGTTGTAAAACCGTTCGCTCAAGAACAAAACTGATGAACATTCTGTTGGAAAGGGGGAAGCCGCAGGAAGCCCAGACAGTTTTTAATAATTTGATTCAAGGAGGGCATAAGCCATCACTAGTGACATACACAACTCTTTTAGCTTCACTGACTGTTCAGAAACGCTTTGAATACATACATTCGATCATCTCTCAAGTGCAAAAGAATGGAATGGAGCCAGATTCGGTGTTCTTTAACGCCGTTGTCAATGCATTCTCTGAATCGGGGAACATGGAGGGAGCCATGAAAATGTTCTCAAAGATGAAGGAGTATGGGATGAAACCTACGACAAGCACTTTCAATACATTGATTAAAGGATATGGGATTGCCGGAAAGCCTGAAGAATCTTTAAAAATTATGGAGTTGATGTCTAGGGATGAGAATATAAAACCCAACCTGAGGACGTATAATGTTCTTGTACGGGCATGGTGCAACAAAAAGAATATAAAAGAGGCTTGGAATATAGTGTCTAAGATGGTGGCTTCAGGTATACAACCTGATGCTATTACTTACAATACAATGGTGACTGCTTATGCTCAAAACCAGCAAACAAAAGAGGCTGAAGATGTGATAATAGGGATGCAGAATAATCATGTGCAGCCGAATGAAAGAACCTGTGGCACCATAATTGCTGGATACTGCAAAGAAGGTAGAATAAGGGATGCCTTGAGATTTGTTTACAGGATGAAGGACCTTGGCGTGCGGCCTAATCTCGTTGTTTTCAATTCGTTGATCAAAGGGTTCCTGGACGTGTCAGACAGAAATGGGGTTGATGAGGTAACATGATGGTTTCAAATTTTATTTAATTCATTTTAGCTCATGCTTTGTCCTACACTTGCACACAGTTATATTTAGGTGAACCAACAAGGTTTTGTGGTTGGATGGTCATGTCCTCAATTGTAACTGGAGCATCAATTGCGACTATACTGTAGAAAACAACAATTTGATCGTACGTTTCTTCGATATATGCTCAATAGTTGTATAAGAAAGTGAATTTGAAAATATTTTGGAAAGTCGAGCAGCCTTAGAAACACACTTAGTTGCTTAAATAGAAGTGAAAAAAATATATACAAAAAAGAAGAATGTAAAAATTATCATTACATTTGTAAAGAACCAATTGCTTTTTTGGGTTAAGAAACTTGTTAGTTTTCTTGAGTTTCTGGTGCTCCCGAAAACATCTTCATGAGGAAAGAGACCAAAATTTCACCTTGATATGGCTTACATATTTCAAAAGCTGCTATTGTCTGTTATCATTTTCAGAGATAATCTTGCATTTGCCCTTTATTTCTTGCTCTGGGGAAAAAAATAGACTTCTGGTTATTCAAAAAGGCGACCTCAACTTCTTTCGTTTGCATTAATGATTTGTACGTTAATAAATTGGATGCCATAGCATGCTGATTTTCTTTTTCCTTCATCTGCAAATTTTGATTCTGATCCACGTCGAGATCAATAAATTTAATTTCACTTTAACTTTCTCCTGACTACGTTTATAAGAAAAAGAAACTGACGTTTCTTTTCAATTCAATAGGTTCTGACATTGATGGAAGAATTTGGAGTAAAACCAGATGTGATTACTTTTAGCACCATCATGAATGCTTGGAGTGCTGCTGGTTATATGATCAAGTGCAGAGAAATTTTTGACGACATGGTGGAAGCCGGGATTAAACCGGATGCCCACGCATACAGTATTCTGGCTAAAGGATATGTACGAGCCCAGGAGCCAGAAAAGGCCGAAGAGCTCTTGGATGCCATGAAAAGGTCCGGCATTCGCCCAAATGTAGTGATATTCACAACAGTTATCAGTGGCTGGTGCAGTTCTGGCTCTATGGACTCGACAATGAGGGTCTTCAGAAAGATGATTGAATATGAAATCTCCCCAAATTTGAAGACCTTTGAAACACTAATTGGCTGTTATGCAGAAGCCAAGAAGCCATGGAAAGCAGAAGAAATCCTCCAGCTAATGGAAGGATTCAATATCCAACCTGAAAAAACCACTTTTTTGTTAGTTGCAGAAGCATGGCGAACCATTGGATTAACCAAAGAGGCAAATAGAGTTATGGGCACATTTAGGAAGCAAAACACGGTTCATCCCATAGAAATACAGCATGAGACGCCACTAGAGAGCTTAGAGAAATTTTATCAGAAGGAAGCAACTTTTTCAACATTGCAGATACCTAATATGGTTTTGAGTGATCAAAAAGGATCGGCTGGTCCAACTAAAAGAAGCCGAATGGTGTTGAGAGAAGCCGAGCCCTCATCTGAGGGGTTGTGTCCCGCTAAAGCCATGAATCTCACTTGTGGATTTGGCGAACGAGCTCCAATGGTTAGCCGGAGGCGTTTTCAAGGGCAGCTGTGTATATCTGGTCAGTTTGCACCATTATGTACAGTCTTTCTACTGAACTGAACAAGAAACAAGACCTTATGAGTTGATTTGCAGACTAACTGTTGTACATAGAAAGGGGGGATGACAAACAAAAACAATCGACATCGGTTAAATCTCTCAACTTAAAGTGTTAGAACTTATAAAGGCTCAGGTGCCATTGTAACTTAATTATGTTTTGTTCATTATGTGTTTATTTCCTGCCCAGGCACAATATCTTTGCTCTATAAGAACTCTCGAAGGCTTATTTTTTATTTTTTATTTTTTATTTTTTTTCCTGTCTCAATGCGAGCCCTAAGCTCACCTCTTGATTGTCATTGCTCGAATTTGTCCTTTTTTCTCACTAGATTATTTCTTTTTCTATTAAGTAATCGCGTAGGATCTTTGCGAAGGATTAGGGCTATTGTTATTTCTTATTTTTTTATTCTTATTTATTTATATATATATATATATATATATATCATAAGTTCACTAAATTTAAATTTTTAATTTTATATTTTATATGTCACACTGATATTATTGAATCGAATAACCATTGAATGGTTTGATCCCCTTACTTGATTTCGATAAGTTTATTGAAATGAAGATCTTGGCCAAAATTGCATTTCTCCCCACGTGTAACTTTCCGTGGGTTAAGCTCTAATATGTGGGCCAATACCCATGGTTCTAGTGTGGGCTTTTTTTATAGTCAATAAATTATGATTTTTAATAAATCAAATTTTAATTTGAATTCAATCTGAATTTTAAAATTTTTATTTAATTAAAATATTTGATAGATCATATTCAATTATAATATTCAAAATTCAAAATAAGTGGATATAATATGGAATTAAGCAATTTGATTCGTTAAAGATTCGAATATGAATTTTTAATATTTTTTCTTAAATTAATACTATTGTATATAATATTAATAAAGGTATTAAAGTAAAATTTATATATTATATTAATTTAATATCTATATTACTGTCTATATTATACTATTAATATTAAGTTTTTAACCTAAAAAATAAAATAAATATTAATAAAATATCAAATATAATAACATATAATAATTCATCTATATATTATTATAATGTGAAATAGGAATTTAATATTTAAATATTTAACTTTTAGACTAATATATAATAAAAAATTATTTATAATTAAAATATAACATATGTGAATTTTGATAATCAGATTTGAATTCGAATATTGCAGATTTGATCCAAATCTAATTCGTTGACAGTTCTACAATAAACTATAAATCTTTGGCCCAATTTTATTAATCAGTTTCTAGAGTAACCCCCTTGTTTGGTCCATTTGCAATTGTGACTTATTAATCTACTAAAAGCTATCGATGGAGCGAATTTTAATTCGAATTCGATATGAATTTGATTTGATTGATTAGAATATTTAATTGATAAAAAATTCAATTGATATAATCCAATTAAAAAAGTCTGTAATCTAAAATAAATGGAACGAATATGAATTTTGTTCAATCCAATCTATTAATAATTCGAATCCAAATATATATAATATTATACACGTATGTACACACGGTCCATATAGCAATGCCAAAGTAGGTTTGCAAATGAATATACTAATAAATTCCTATACAATACATCAAATCATATGCCTTTCATATAAATTATTAAATTTTGAACTTGTTTGCATCACTTGTTTTTCTATTTTTATAACAGAAAATATGTGGGCAAAATAACGAATAGGAGCAGAATGTCTTGATATTGCAAGAGTGCAATGCAAATTTTAATTTGATCAAAATGAATTTCTTTTTTATAAAACTTTAAGTCTGTAATTAACTGATTGGAGAATCCAGTGTAACTATTATGTATTTATAATGACCTAGTGAATAAATTTGGTTAAATTATATTATATTATTACTTTTAAAATGATCAATAGACTTGAGAATTATTAACATGTATATTTTCTTAAGGATGAATATTTTGGATTTAAATTATATTAAATTTAAAAAAATATATATATATATTTGACTTGGAAGTATTCGGATGCTAAACCAACCACAAATCCTATAGAATATTAGATTGAATTCGAATTCAAATGTATCATGATTTGATTCAAATTTGACCCGTTGAACAGCTCTAAATCTACTATTGCTCACAAGTTCTAATCCAAACTGGATTTGTTTTCATTATCTTTTTAATTTTTATGTTATTTTTAAATTTTAATTTCACTTTATAAATGCATGACACACACACATATATATATATTACGAAAGATATGTACTTTTTAAAAGTAAATATTTTATAAAAAATTATTTAATATATTAAAATTTATGATATATACACCAAAGACAAATATAAAAATTAAATTGAATCAAATTAGATTATCCCCAACTTCCATATTTTATTACGAAAATTTTGTTATGATGCAACAATATGATTTTTTTTTCCAAATAATTAGTTAATATATTTAATATTTATTTAGGACGTGAAATAAAAGATAAATTCTAAGATTAAACTGAATCAAATTGTATTATCTCCATATTTCCAATCCTAATCAACTTAGCAAATCTTCTTCCAACCCCCCACCCCACCCCCCAACCCCTTACCTGGCTATATATACAACAATATATAGAGAGATTCTGTCATATAGAAAGAAAGAAGAAATCACCTTCCTCACACAAATTTTTTTATTCCAACAATTTTTTAGGGTTTCGGCTGCGACGGCAATTGACATGAGTTCGAGTTCTCTGATGAATACTGAAGTAGAGAAATCGATGAAAAGCAATGGCGGCGGCAGCGGCGGCGCGACATCGGTGAAGATGGTGATTCCGTTCGGACTTCAGTGCGATGAGTGCGGGAGGCGCACGTATAAGGGCGATAGATTTTGGGCGTTGAAAGAGGAAGTTGGAAAGGACTCATCCTTAGACATTGAAATCTACAGGTTTCAGTTCAAATGCCCTTCCTGTCGTACTAATTTCTCCATTAAATCGGATCCAGGCCGATACGACTACGTTCTCGAATCCGGTGCGACTTTGGTTCCGAGGAAGTTCTAGGCTTTTTTTGCATGTATGCATGAACGTATACACGTTTGTTGAGGCTGGTCCCATTTTAGTTCCTAAGAAGTAATTTTCTATGCTTTTTTAGTAGGTAGATATACTTATTCTCCGTTTGGTTTGGGTTTTTCTTTTTCCTCAATAAATTTAGGATTATCTAATTCTTTTTTCTTCACCATTTATTAATGAATGAAGTGGATTGTTAATTTTCGCGTGTTTACCAGAAAATTTTGTATTTGTTTTTCTTCTCAATAATATTCTAGCAGTATTTTTGAATTGTATATTATCTATTCTCTTAAGCGAACGAGCTTTATAAAATTCCAATCTTTTTCTAGCTATAAACACGATTCCTATTCCATCCTCATGCTTTCTTCTCCTCTTCTTCACTCTGTTTCTTTTTCTGAGTTTCTATGATCTCATGTTGGATGGAATTTCAATTAGTTGAAAAGCCCATGATTGACTTTTAATAGGATCAGAGAGTCTTTCTAGTGCTGGGTTATATTATTTTGAGAAATTCTTCTTTAGAGATGATTGATAATCATCATTCAAACCTTGGATGATTATATATATATATATATAGATAGATAGATAGATAGATAGATAGATTTTTAATTGTAAAATGAGCTTCTGAAATTCAAATTGATGAGTGAATTTTAATATAGTTTGAGTCCTAGCACTTGTTCTATAATCTATGGTGTATAATTCTCAATCATGCATACATATACAAGTTGCTCCATGCAAAGAGTCATGGGGAAGAATGCATCCAAAGAGACTAATTATTTATCAATCTTGCCCTTTATATTACTTGATCAAATATGAATTTTAATTAATTAATCAAATCCCAACATAGAAAAGCAAATTAACTCAAAGTTGGTTTTGAAGTGATCAATGTTTTAAATCTAAATTTTCAAATAATGTAAAACTAAAAAAAGGAAAACCAATTGCATGGGACGTACTTTGAGTTTAACATGATTTACTACTACTCTTTAGTCTTTTTAGAGAGAAACATTTTTTAAATAGGCACATAAGTCAGTCAACAATACGCACTATTTGGATTTATTACATGAAAAACCATATTGTATATGAAAAATAATAAGATATTGAAAGAAAGGGCTTTGAAGATATCTCATTAGCATGAAATCAAAAAGTGCTTGCTCTCGTTGTGATAAAAGGGTAGTTGATATGTCCATCGCAACAAGTGAAGTACAAGTTTGTTTAATTTGACTTGAGTGACTTGATTTTGAAATTATCACACCCTCAGTTACAACAAAATAAAATTATAGAAAAAGGGTTTTCTAAAAATTTACATGTGATTCAATTGTAAAAATAAAATAATCTCTTTATAAATTATTATAGCGCTAATTCACAGTGTTAGTACTTTTAACAATTATTTTTGGAATAGCATTGAATTACGACCATTTGATAATAAGGAATTGCACGACTTTTTATCTTCAACTCTCAATCAATAACCATGGAAAGAAACAAATTATTGCATATAATGCATCATAGAATTACAAGGAAGCATAATTACGATATACTTAGGTAAAGTGGGTCAATCAATGTGAAGGGATTTCATGCATGTTATCATCAAAAGAGTCAAATCAAGTTATCCAACAAGCATTTGAAGAGGTACATAAAAGTTCGATAATATTACCTCTTGATGGAAATATTTATGAACTTTTCTCCTACTTTTCATACACACATTTCAATCAAGAAGAGAATTATTTGTCATGTTTGTTGTCAAATCAGTTCAAAAGCAAAAAGGTACTCTACCAAATAATCTCAATCCCTATTTAACAGACTTAGGTAATCCTCACGTCATTATTTTAATATTCGTTGAGTAATTAATTATCTATAGTTCTATTGAAATAAATATTCATAATGTGATATGCTTTGCTAATATTTAGTACAATGAGGAACTCCAACAACTTAAAGTTTTATGTATTAATTGGTTCATAATTGAATTAAAGTTTTGAATTCTTTAATCTCATTATTTTGCATTTTCTTTTATTCAATTTTATTTTGAATGTGTCAATTTTAGATTATTTCAATCAAAGCTAGACCTCGTTGATATATAACGTAGATTCTTGGCCCTCTTTTTCATCTCAAATTTATGTGTTCTATTCAATTAAGTTTTTCGATGGATGTAATGATACTCAAATTCATTAAAAATACGAAAGTCTCAATTTTATGAGATATTAGCTATTTGAGATATGTGGCAAGAATTTTCTCATTTTAATAAATATGAAAATGCGCCTCTATAATTACAAATGCAAAGCATCTTATATATATTGATTGAATCCTTCAAATTCTCCAATATATACGAAAAAAAGATATTTAAAAATGTGAGAATTTTAAATTATAATATGTACCCTCAAATATAATAATTTAAAATTATTTACTAGCATCGTTCTCGATGCATAAGCACTACTTAAGATGGAAGCTTTTATTTTTAATAACCATTTTACAAAATTAAGTAATTATTTTAGATGTTTTAAATGATATATGTATACACATGCACATTATATGAATAATGA
>JACGDI010005847.1:511476-523892 GCA_014898725.1 Jacaranda copaia
AGTGATAAACTTGAAGTTGAAGAAACATGTAATGTTCCTTTCCTTTCCTAGCAAGGAGCCAACTTCCACGAAGTTTCTTAACTAACTTCTAAGAACAATAATTGACATCAATCTTTACTATGTCGGGCCCAAGTGTGAATTTCATTCTAAAGATCCAAACCATACATATATTATTCTCATTATCTCATCATGATGTTCAATTTTAATATTGTTGTAAGTATTAATATAATTTTTGTATTTATACATACATAGATATTTAAAAAGTTCGTTAGAATTTGAATTCTAAAATTAATATATATAATTATGAGGCAGTGATATTAGATTAATTCTCTAATTATAAAAATATGAATATTTAAGACAACCAAAATTGGTTATTTATAGAAGATATTTACTTTGAAAACTTCTAATTAAAAAATAATTATAACTAATGCATTTTGCTTACAAGAATTCACTTGCTGATTGAGTCATTATTCCAATATTAGGATAATACAAGCCAAACAAGACTAAGTTATCTAAAGAAATCAACATGACCCACAAGAGGAAGAAGTATATTTATCCTCTTTTATTTATTTATTTATTATTATTATTATTTTTTATTATTTTTGTTCTTATGAAAGATGGATTCTAATATTGATCATTCTAATTTTTAGGAACTTCTAATGCAGTTACTGGTGACAAATTTATTTCGATTATTAGCTCTACTTTGAGCATTCCTTTACTTGAAATTTTAGGTGTCACTAGCTTCTATGGTATAATGAGTCCTAAATTGGTTTAAGACATCTCAGATCTTATGAGATACTTTTTGAACTTATAAATAATATATTTTTACTTTAAAAGTTAAATTTATTAAATAAATTAGATCATAGAACTTATACAATATTAGCATTTTTTAGATTATATTATCAAATTAGAGGAAATTGTTAAAAATTTCAATAGAACTTTTTGAAGAATTATTTCAGCATCTCATGAACTCTCAAATATTACAAAAGATACTTAAGAAATTTATAAACTCAGGCGAACACTCTTTTAATTTTCTATTTTATATTTCTAAATCATTAAACTTTTTGAAGTTAATATAATTTAACTTTTTATTAATAATTGTTGATCTATCTACACTATATAAAGCTTCATTGCTTAGGGTAGTTCATATTCTATTTTCAATTGCAATGAAAACTCAAACGTTACAATATCTAAAGGATAATTATAGTCACCAACCAAACATGCAACTCAAACAATTAAAGCAATTAAAACATTACAATTTACACACTATTCCATATTATGCCACCTTTCCATTCCCTCCTCTTCTGCTCCAACTGACTCAGGAAACTTTTCACTCTCTCTAACAATTTTCAGTTTTCTTCTCTCTTTCAAGCAAAAACATCCTCTGTTTGAGGAAAAATTCTCCAGACTACACACCATTCTTTTAAAATTTGAAGCAAAATGTTACCTTGTTGTCCTATCTTATTTTCTTCACCAAGAAAGTGAAAAAACAAAAGAGACCCTTGTAGAGTGAAAATACAGCAAATAGTGAATATTTTGTTCAATATTTTTCAAAAAAGCTGGAATCTTGGATGTTCTTGAATGGCAGGGATTCAAGAAAGATGGAAAGCTTTTATACCCTTTTTTACAGTTATATGGGGCCTTTTTTCGGCCTCAGTTCTTGTTTCTGCTGAAAGAAGCTTAAAGCAAGAACATTTATCACATAATGCAACTGGAATTTTAAACAATGGTTCAGATTCAGATTTGGTAAAAGATTTTGCTGATTCAATATGGCAAGCAAATAAATCAGGTTACCAGCCCATTTGGCCTGTGAGTTGCTTTAACATATTTGCATACCTCTCCCTTTTTGTACCTTAGATTTGTTTGTCAAGAGCTTATTGCTATTTGTAGAAGTTGGCATTTTGTTACGGGATTACTTTGATGAGTAATTATTCATTATGGGTCCCCACAAATAATATAAAATGTTCTTAATTTGTATCCAAAACTTATTTACATAGCATATATATTGCGGTTTTGCATGTATATGTGGCGAAAATCTGTTTTTTCCCATGTATTTTTGTTGGGTACGAAGAGGTAACAATTGTGTGTTCGCTATGTGAAAACGTTGAAGCTTTCTTCCCTTTTCTCCTCTGTTTTGTATGTGTTGGTTATGCATACTAATCTCGTTTTGGATCCATAGGATCTAAAATTCAGCTGGAAAATTGTCGTTGGTACCATAGTTGGATTCTTTGGAGCAGCTTTTGGGAGCGTTGGTGGCGTCGGTGGGGGTGGCATATTCGTCCCAATGCTTAGTCTTCTTATTGGATTTGATCCAAAATCAGCAACGGCTATCTCAAAATGTAAGAGGGGAACATATCTAACTAACCTACAACCTCAAAATGCGGCCTTCTGTTTATGTTTGTTTTTGATTTGGCATACCAATTATATGTTTATTGAATCAACTAAGATAGTACTTGGAAATTATTAGCCCTCAGAGCAGGAAATTATAGTTATGAATCTTTGATTTTAGTGCATTTAATCTTGTGATCTGATGTTTTGAGCTAAAGATCATGTGGATCCCTTGAATGTACTCCTAAGATAAATAAAATTTTGCTATGTTTAAGGTAACTACAGAAAGGGATTTCTAACTTGACAGGTATGATCATGGGGGGAGCAGTCTCCACTGTTTATTACAATCTTAAGCTCAGACATCCCACTCTAGACATGCCCATTATCGACTATGATTTGGCTGTTCTAATCCAACCAATGCTCATGTTGGGCATTAGCATTGGAGTTACTTTCAATGTTGTATTCGCCGACTGGATGGTCACTGTTCTTCTAATCATTCTCTTCATAGGTAAACTAGTTATATATACAACGATTTTATTTGTTACCCTGCAACTGGCTTAGTTCGCATTGATGTTTTCAGGCACATCAACTAAGGCATTCTACAAAGGTGTTGAAACATGGTCGAAAGAATCTGTAAGGAAAAAGGTAACTTTTGGACTTGAAAATTGTACTAAAGTGAATAAATTTGTGCATCTTGACATCCTTTTGCTTCTCTGGAAAATATTGATCTTTTCTGAATAGAGATTTTCTGTTCTCCCTACAGGAGGCTGCAAAGGGACTGGAGACTGCCAGTGGGTAGACTGAGAGCATTTCTCATACTCCAATCCCTCTTTCTTTCCATCCTCTTCATTCCCCTTTCAATTAAGCACATTTTTCTCCTGTTTTTTCAGGAAATAGAAAAGATGAAGCAGAGTACAAAAGTCTTCCTGGCCATCTGTCCAAAGGGACGGAAAGGGAAGCTGTAGACACAGAGGAACCAGAGGTGAAAATTTGTCTCAAAATGAGTATTATTTTCCCGGAACCAAAGTCCATTTTGATATATCGTGTTATCTCAGGTCAGCATTGTTGAGAACATTTGTTGGAAGGAGTTTGGCCTTCTTGTTTTCGTTTGGTTCGCATTTCTTGCCCTGCAGATATTCAAGGTTCTCATCTTTTCTTCTTTCTACCTCATTTTAGCAAAACTTATTCATAAGTTCTCTTGAATTGAAAAACAGAATTACACGTCTACTTGTTCAACAATATACTGGCTCGTGAACTTGCTCCAGGTATGCATTTGCGATTATTATGCTTCAGAAAGCTACACTTTTTTTCATCTTTTGGCAAATGTGATAATTTCTTCCATTCATGTGTATCTTTTTGCCGTTTTAATCAGATCCCAGTTTCTTTTATCGTCTCTGGTTTTGAAGCAATGCGCCTATATGAGGGCCGGCGGACAATTGCATCAAAGGGAGAGGCAGGCACTAATTTAAGAGCGCACCAACTAATGACTTACTGCTTCTTTGGCGTTCTTGCTGGTATGGTAGGCGGCTTATTGGGTTTAGGAGGTGGATTCATTATGGGTCCGTTATTCTTGGAGTTGGGCGTTCCCCCTCAAGTGAGTTCCAAAAACTTCTAGCTCTTTCTGTTATTTTCTTTCCCAACCCTTTTTCTTGATATTCTTCTTTAGGTTTCAAGTGCGACATCCACCTTTGCCATGATGTTCTCCTCGTCCATGTCAGTAGTAGAATATTACTTTCTACAACGTTTCCCTGTCCCTTATGGTGAGCACAATCACGCAAAAATATTGAGTTCTTTTTGTATATATCCTCCATACGATTCAGGTTATTACATTCTGAATCTGTGGCAGCAGCACTGTACTTTGTTGTTGTTGCAACGATTGCTGCTTTAATAGGACAGCATTTCGTGAGAAAGCTGATCATCGTAATGGGAAGGGCATCGATAATAATCTTCATTCTTTCGTTTACAATCTTTGTCAGCGCCATCACTCTAGGTGAGCTAGCGTCTTTACCGACCATTGGTGGATCAACCATACGGAACAGACAATTTTCTTGATTTAATGGTTAAATTTTGAACAGGTGGAGTTGGCATTTCGAACATGGTTGAAAAGATTAAACGGCATGAATACATGGGATTTGACAACCTCTGCAAGTATGAAGGGATCTGAGAAATCTCTGTTGCAAGTGTGAATGTGTAAGAATTGGCTTCTGTAGATCAGTTGAAGGGAATGTGGGCTTTAGGGAAAATTGGTTCCATGGAGATATGAGATTAATTCAGCTACTTTTTCATGCTCTAATGCATTGGAAGTTCAAGAAAATAGGTCATCAACATTACTTTCAAAGTTTCAAGTGATGGATTGAGAACCTATTGCATGATTGTGGAACCCTTGCTAAGGAATGAAAAAGTAGTCTTAACTTTCATTAATTTGGCTGGACATACCCTTGTGAGAATAGATTTTCTTTTCTTTTCTTTTTTATTTGAGTAAATTTTTATTCAATATTACTTGGCGCTGGTCGTAACCAAATACTATTGATTTTGCTTAGTAGATCAGAACTAGTTAAATTATAATTAATTTTTGTTTAATAAATGAAAATATTCGACAAATCTTGTAAACTACTAAGAGTTCATGTAATTTTAATTTTATTATAAATTATAATAAAAAAAATATTAATTTAAAATAGAGATTTTGGTAGCATAACAAGTACTTGACCACTAGGGTAATACCAACATTATATTCTTGGAATGGACAACTCTTCAAAAGTCAATTGTTAATACCAAAAGAAAATTTTCAACAAAATTTTATGGCCAACACTAACTCAAATCATCTTAGAGGAATAGATTCATTAAAAATAAGTGCAGAACATGTATTTTCCTTTATTTTTTTCAATAAGATAAAAGGGAAGGAAGTAGTAGTGGCGACACTACCTCCTTCCGCTACGTTATATTCGAGCTTTCGTACTCAGCTGCAAACATATCAAATACTTAGACAATATGTGTAAGGACGAGTTCTATCAACGTAACACCATCAAGAGTTGAGTAAAGTTCAAGAAGTCGATATTGATTTACACCCAAATCGAAAAGTACACAACTAACAAATATTTGTAATAAATATATAAAAAAAATTCGAACCTAAAACATAAACATATTAGATCGTACAAAAATAAGCTTGAAACTACTCAACCATCACCCCAGTGGTATATATAACATGTATTTTTAATTGGGCATGTGCCTTATCATTGTCGCTATAATTATTTAATATAAGAAGAAAAAGCATTGGATTCTCATTTATCCAACTAAAATAAAACAAGATGCACATATATTCCTCTACCAATAATTCAACCACACTCCCAAAAATATATAAATAAATATTTCACCACGCATGCATGCATGCGCGGTTTGGTTGGCCAATGAGGATTGTCTCCTCATTGTCTTGTCCAAATTTATCTTATTTTTTAGTGAATTTTCTTTTGCTAGTGAGTTAAAATTAAATGATTAATTCTAACTATTGGAGTAAATAAATGAATATTTAATTATAAATGACAAAGAAAATTACTGATTAATTAATTAAGTGGCACACTTTATGTTTATATATATATATATATAGTTTGATGTTCAAATTTAGAATGTCCTCAATCATACACTTATATATATAAATAAATAAAATATTATTTAAAATGAAAAGATATTGAAATCTATAAAAAGAAATGTAAATAATCAAGTTGGGTTAGTGTTTAAGTTTATTTGATTTTTTATTGAATTTCAAAAATTGTATTTCAAAGTGGACCCGGTCTGGCCGGTGGTTTTTCTATACACCAAGGAACGGTTCGAAAAGTTTATCATCACTATCGTAAAATCGCGGAAGAAAATTGAGCAAATCAGTGATCAGAGAGAGAGAGAGAGAGAGATGGTATTCTACTTCAAAGCGCGACCCGAGGCGGGAGACTACACCATATTTATGGGACTAGACAAGTATGAGAACGAGGAGCTTATCAAATATGGCTTCCCCGAAGATATTTGGTATTTTATTTCTTTTGGGTTTGATTTGTCGATTATTTTTTAATTAATTTGTTAATTGGGCGCTGTGATATTGAATTGGGTTTGCTTTATTTGATCTGATCTTGGTTAGCAACTGTGAGATTTTTTATGGATTCGTGGAAGTTAAAAAAAAGGGTGCTACCTTTCTTACAAGCACAGAGTTCTTTAGTTTGTAAAAATTGGTTTTCTTTTCCTCTGTTTTCGAAGTGGTACGTTCTGCTGAAGCTTAATTGATTTTTTCTGTATGCTTTCCCCGTGGAAACACAAATTAGTTGTCTTTATGGGTGGAGGAGAAACTTTGCTAACGTTTTGTTGAATTGGGAATGGAAGTGTTAGTATACTTAGCAAGATGTTTAGATGGAATTTGGATGAGATTTTTTGGTAAAGGGGCTGTTTTTTTCGGGATAGTGAATATCTAGTCAAGAATGAGGTTTTCGGAGTTCAATGAAAATTTTGTGTAAGTCAAGAATGATCTCTAGTAATTTTTTTTCTCTAAAATTGAATTTCGACGAAGCCGAGGGTAGCCTTAGAATTACATTTCATTTTTCGAATGGAATAAAATCAAGAACAAACCTTATCCCATGGGCTGAAAGTATCAGCAGAAACGGGTCTGCGCTGCGTTACTGCTGAACCAATTTATTCAGAACTGCGCGTTGACATACTCACAAGTAGGAAAGTGTCTCTCACACAAAAACCCGTCCTCATTCAGAAGCATAATTTTCCGAAAGAAGCAAAAAATTGTGTGAAGTTTCATCTGTTGCTGCATATGAACAAAAGGTGCCTTAAGTAAAGACTAAAGAACGATGCCAAGGACCCTGACATCATAAATTTTTAGACTGTGTGGGAGTTAACTGAACTCTAACCTTGATTTGCAGTAACTTTAAGTGCTTCGTCTTAGAATGTCTCCGCTGAAAATCTAGTTTTAGTAGATTACTCCGTGAGTTCCTTTATTTCAGGTTTCTGTGTTTGGGGCAATTTTTGAGTTTGAAAGTCTTTTTAGCATGACCTCTTATTTCAGATAGCTGAAGATTCTGTCTAGACATAGACAATTGCCGAGTCATACCAGTGTAATATGCAATGGGTTTCCCTAATTTGCACATAGGCAAACCCATAACCACTCAGTAAATACTTGAAAATGCATTTTTTAACAGAGATGGTCTTCTGTAGGTTCCATGTGGATAAAATGTCTTCAGCCCATGTTTATCTGAGATTGCAGAAGGGTCAGACCATTGATGATATACCTGAAGGTGTATTGGAAGATTGTGCACAACTAGTTAAAGCTAATTCCATCCAAGGCGAGTGCTTTTTCGCATGTGTTATTCTTTCATTTGCTTTTAGAATGCAGCACCTTTATTATCTCTTCTAGCTTTCTCCAAGGGGTTAACCGAATCACGTTTTTAAATTCTTCTTTTGTTTCAATATGCTATAATTCTTGACTTTGTTAATCTTGACAGGAAACAAAGTAAACAATGTTGATATTGTTTACACTCCCTGGCAAAATCTTAAGAAGACTGCTTCTATGGATGTTGGGCAAGTTGGTTTTCACAACCCCAAAATGGTGAGCTTCATAATGCATTTGTCCTTTTCTTTTTCCCTGTTGCTTGTAGTAATCCTTAGACGAGCTTGGAGATCAAAGTTCATTTATTTCTGTTTCTTGCTTAGGTTCGTACCATGAGAGTGGAAAAGCGAATAAATGAGATAGTTAACCGGCTGAACAGGACAAAAGTTGAAAGAACGCCAGATCTAAAAGGTGCTTGTATATTTTAGTTGATGCATATTGAGCTTTGTAGTCTGCCATTGGGCTTTATAGATTTGACTCATTTGTTTTATGTGTTCAGCTGAACGGGAG
Organism: Jacaranda copaia; assembly: GCA_014898725.1. NCBI lineage: Eukaryota > Viridiplantae > Streptophyta > Magnoliopsida > Lamiales > Bignoniaceae > Jacaranda > Jacaranda copaia. The sequence continues at coordinate 519,686 of JACGDI010005847.1, forward strand.
GCCGTTAATGCAGCTGAAAGAGCAGAGAGGAAGCAGCAGCTGAGAGAAAAGGTGAGTCCTGTTGTCCTTTGGTTTACTTTAGTTGATTTACAATGTTGGTTTTTCATGTAATAAGTGTTCCTTTGCTTATTACCTTCTCATACTAAATTGGTCTGCAAGAAGTTCTTTTTATTACATTTCTTCAGAAGAAGCATCAATTGATGTCACAGATTAGTTTTTGTTCCAATTTATTGAACTTGTTGCCGGTTGTCTGAGACTGCAAGTTTCTAGGTTTTGCCCCCACCAAACACATTGGATTCTTTCTTTCAACTTACTGGGTTCATTTTACTGTCGTTGTACCAGCTATAAAAATTGTTGTACTCTGAACTTTATTCACATGTAAGATTAAAGAAAATAATAACTTTTTGGTTCATGTTACCTGGAAATGTCCTGCAGAAACGTCAGGAAGAGTTGGAAAAGCTCGAAAAAGAGAAGCAGGCTGAGTTAAGAAGCTACAAAAATTTGATGGTCGCGGAGAAGATGACATCCAACAAGGACATAGCATCAACCAACAAATCTCTGCAGGAACTTGAAGAAGATTTCATGTGAATCTGAACATACACTTTGGCAGAGTTCAGCCATAAATCCAAAATATGAAGATTGTGTCCATAGGAAAAGGAGAGCACTAAAAAGGAAGATGAAGAGAGGTTGTTTTATTCTTGAAATTTCGGTCTTAAAGCTTTCAAAATTTGTTAATAAATCTGGGAAGCAAAAGATTTGCAGTGTGAGAGTGAGTACTGAAATCGGATGATGATGATAAATATAATTTCCATTGTTGCGAATTTTCTGCTACTGTCTTTAAAGTGGCACCAGTTATGGCTTAAGCAAATAAAGGGCAATTTGTTAATAATTCATCCTAAGGAATAAGAAGAAAGAAATACTCTGAGAAAATCAATGAATTTCTGAATAAATCAGGTGCGGTTTAAGTCGTCAATATTCAATTATCAGACACAGAAGCAAGTTTATAATCAGATACATCCACTTGAAGCAAAAGATCTTACACAAGGGGAGTTGTAAGGGCCAGCCTGGGCAGCAGCTTTCTCTATCAATAAAAACCATATGTTTTACCACCCTAGTCTTCGTACAAAGGAGAGGCCACAAATCAGCACAATTGCATATACAGCGAAATCCATGAACAATGCTTTAAAAATGTTCTGCAACAGCAAAGCTGAATTAAGTGCTTTCCCCAGTTGATCTACCAAAGCATTTCCACCAAATGTAGGAATGCTACTCTGTCCCGTCCTTGATTCTGCACCTTGTGTTCCCAACATAAGATGCGCAATCACAATAGATATATTTGTTAGCAAAAGCAGATAAAGTGGTTGGAAGATTATGACACTCCTAATAATAGGGCAGCCCAAAATAGGAAATCCTATATATGACAAGATTACTAGAACTGCAGCTGCTATAGAACAACACAGACGGATATTCTCTGAAGCTGCAATTGCAGAACTAATTTGAGCAGTTGTGACTGAGGTGTGATGGTGCTGTTCACAATGGCGGTCCAGCACAGGACTTATTATGGATGATGAGATTTGAGACAATTCTTCCTCGGCACCAAGTAAGGCCACTGCTCTAGCTGCAATGCTTCTGTTTTTGTGACTGTTGGGGGGCAAAGGCGCTACTGTCTCAGTAAGGATATCATGCTGGATAGGTTCCCCACCAGATTCATGATTTGGCAATGATGAACCAGAGGCTACTACATCTTCATGCCAAGCAGAATCTGCAATATCACTGTAATAAGCAACAAGCAACAAAAGGAAATCTGATGAAGCGGCATCAGGGAATCTATATTATTCAAAGAAACAGTTGATATTTTACTTTTCCCTGCAGAAAAGCATTGATATGCACAAGATGATTATCCTACGGTTGTAGATCAAAACAAAGTGTATTCATATCTAGACAAAAACATGCATATGTTTAGCAATTTATTTCAATAAAAGTTCACTGTGTGACTATGCTTTTATATCAGCTAACATTCACTTAACTCTTCATGCTCGTCTGATATACATGGCCGGATATCTTGAATAATCTCAGGGTGCAATAAATTAATGAGATTGTGGTAATCTCTTGTATTTTGTTTGCTGAGATTACACATTGGTGCCTAGACACGAATGCTGTGCATATTATAGTCCCTCAATGGTGCCTTGGCATGTTATTTGCAGCACACCTAGGTGCCAATTTGCGTAGTACACCTACAATGCTATTTCTATACGGCTTTGTTTTGAGTTGAATGGTAATTTTTGATTAAAATAGAGGATATATTGGTCTTTCTTCATCTTAATATATCATGAAAGATAGATCTATCTTATTTTATATAAAAACATTCAGAAAGGAATAAAAGAATACAAACATTGCACAAACTAAAAATTCGTTTACTAATAGTTAACAGAACAGTATCTCCATTAAGCACAGTTATTTTTCTGATACAGGAAAAATTTTGGACCAAAAAAGGGGCTCTGACTGGTGACCATTACCACCACATAATTCAATATGTTACAGAACACGGACATCATCTTACACTGCAAACGAAACCTTAGATCATACAAACATTAATGAAACGACAAAATGCATCAAACGAGGTAAAATAACAGAATTAATCTAACAGAAAGAAAGCCAAGCTCAGCTCAAAATTAAGTTATGTAGCAGAAAATAATTAAAAAAAGAAAAAAGAAAAAAAGCGAGCAGTTACCGGCGGGGGTTTGACCTGGCGGAGACGCGGCGGAACGAGATTCTTCGGGTTCGGAGGGCAGGGATTGGATGCGGCCTTTGATGAGCGCCAACCGGTCGGATCCCCGCTCGATGATACGCCGCCGCCGCGCTTCTCTGCTGGCGTGGCTGCCTCCTCCGGTTGCCGCGACCGTCGCCATGATTTTCAGATGACTAATCAAATTGCTTGGGCTCAATTGACTGATTAATTACCAGGAAATTCTGCTTGACTTTGAAGAGCAGAGCGGAGCAGAGGAGAGAAAGAGAAGACGGAAGACCTCTGATTTCTATTACTATTTTTATTTTTTATTTTTTATGAAAAAATTGCCTTCTGATGAGGAGGCGTAGTGTTGAAGTACTTGAGATTCTCGCGGATTGAGGTTTGCTCTTTTTTTTATTCCGTTTTTGCCCTCGGAGTAGTTTTTGGGTTGCATTTATGCCCACTCCCCACCCCACCCCACCCCCGGCCGCCTGTGCTTTTTGCTTAATTTGAAGGTTATTTCCTACGATATCTTCCAAAATTAATTATAAATATATCCATTGCATTTATGCCCCCATGTGATTGTGCTTAATTTGATTTTTGAAGGTTATTTTCTATATCTTCCAAAATTAAATATAGATATGAGTGTTGAAATTTATGATGACTTTGAAAATTAATTTTTATTGAAGTTAATGTGTGGAAAAAGTAAATTATTGTAATAAAATATATAAATATAAAATTGTTTATAGTGAATTTTTGTTAGTAATTTTATGATTATACAATGATCATGATAGATAGATTTGGTAATTGATATGATATTAAATATTTCTATAAATAAACTATATTTCATTATGATTATTGCCACGTGTCTCTTATCCCTATTAATGTCAATCTTAGTAGAATGGGGAAGCAAAATTTGGTGATTTTTTTTATTAATTGATATTGAATTAAACATAAAAACAATTATAGGTGTGAATAAAAAAGAATAATTTTTATATGTCATGTAAACTTCCTTTTTTGTGTGTGAATTTCATTGTAGACATATTATATATAATTTTATATTAGTAATAACTCTCAATGTATGCAAATAATCTACTGATAAGTTCTCAATTGATTTAGTATTATCGCCTTCGTACGTATGCTATGAAGTTTGAAATTCAAATTCTAACAAATTATTAATATGTATGGACATATATTAGTAAACGAAAATACAAATAGCTTATTAATTAATGAAATGAAATATACACTTGAAATATATATGAAGAAGGCATGGCCTTAGGCGAAAATGCATGTTGTTTTGCTATATATTGGATGAATGGATTATAAATAATAGTACGAAGGAAATATAAGTATAATAAATATCAATTTTATTATCAATTAAAACTAAATAAATCATAATGCTTATCTTCTATGTAATTAGAAGGATCAAGAGATAAAATTGAGCAATTGAAACATGAACTTAAATGCACAACTAAAAAT
>JACGDI010005847.1:537073-557055 GCA_014898725.1 Jacaranda copaia
AAAAAGGCCAGGAGGGGTGGGGGAGACAATGTCCTGGTTGCATCATGTTTTGCAAAAATGCTCAATGATGCTTAGCTTATCTCGTTTATAAGTCATTTTACCTCTCTCAAGAGAGATGCATTTTTACAAGACAAAACTCCAACCAGATATGACCAGATATGTATTGGTAGCACAATACCTTACATCATAGGTACAGAACAGCACCTATGCAAAAAAGGCTAGGAGGGATTGGGGAGACCATTCATGATTCTCAAAAGCAAAACCAGCCCAACAATAAAAGAACAGATAAGAAACCACCAAGAAAGAAAAGCAAGGCATGAAGCATCAAGATAGCCAGCAAACAATTGAAACCAAAATATTTGAAGTAAAGGATCATCCAAACTAGCATTAATCAAAAGTAATTACTTACAGCATAAACTTCCTTTGATTACCCTATGATATAGTTTCATTTGTTTAATACAACAAAAGTTGCTGCTTCAAAGTTTAATTCATAATGTAATTCAAGAGATATGCTCCTATTATTTTGAATAATTTCTCCTTCTGTATCAAGCACTAAACCTAAGGTTAATAGGTTAGCCAGAGCAAAGGAAAAGGAGAAGGCAAGAAAAGTCTATACACAACCCATCCACAACTGAAACTCCACACGTCCTTTAGGCCAACGAGCACCATAGAAGTCGCATTTGACTGGAAAAGAATAAACTGCTCCTTTAGGAAGAAACAAATGCAACAGAAAAAGCTAGAATATCTTGTACCAAAACTGCCATGAGGTGGTGCTGAAGAACTTTGTATCAGGCTTGGCATAAGTAATACTCCTCTCTCCAATATCTGCCAAGCCATCATGCTACAAATAACACTATACATATACAAACAACGGTAGAGATCTATCATTGAGAATTCCAGAGCTATTCAGAATAAACATGCAACTACAGGAAACTTTATGTCCTCAAAGCATGCAGCTTCCGGCAGACGGGACACTGATAATCTAATTACCTCCATTTGAGTTCTCAGCAGCAGCTCTAGCTGCTGCCTCAGCAATCATCAGAGCACCCACGGCTTTGTGGATAGCTAAATCGGCCATGTTGAAGGCTCTACTGGCATTCTCTCTCTTGCGCTTAGCATTGTTATTTGCCCGTTCTGCTGCAGCTTGTGCATTACGCACCTGAATTTCGTGAAAATATGAAACATTCAACTGTTCCCTCCCCTGCCTGCTGGACAAGTCAGGCAAACCCATGTTCAACTGCTGAACTTCATTTCTGCTCCCCCTTGTACTTTGGTTGTTGGTTGTTGCCTGCTGGTTGCTAGAAGAGGGGTGTGAACCAAACTTCCTTCGTTTGTTCTTGTAAGCCTTTGGGTTACGACTCAGTTCAGACACATCAGTGCTCATTGAGGACTGTGCATCTCCAAAAGTATGACGATTTGATCTTCTCCCTGCCATTGTGAAGTACTATTAAGTAACAACAGAAGAAAGAAAAACAAATATACAAAATCATAATGAGAATGTGTATTCAAAATAAATAAATGATAGTGCAGTAAACGTGGCTGTTATGAGAAAAGAATTCAACAATACCCAAAACCACAAGACTGTCACGATCCCCGGATGAAGCATGGAGGTGTCCAGAAACAGAAAATTTCCTGTGAGACCGTTGTTTTGAGCTCTTGTTAGGAGGAATATCCAAGCCCCGAGGCTTTAGGCAGAAAGCAAACATAGGCGGTTTTTCCGGAATGGGAGCCTTCTCCTGAGTACCAACAGAAACGGACTTGCCTCGTGCAACAGTATGCCCCCACTGCTTCAGCTGCTGTTCATACCTTTCCCACAGAGGAGGCTGAATACAAGAAAGTTGGGGACAGAACTCAAATCATATCAGCATGAGCAACAAGTCGGAAAAACAATTATATCATGAAAAACACTGCTAAGTTGGAGTAAGCAAAAGAACATGCATCTAAGGCTGCTATTGACATTCGTAAATGCTAAGTGCCTTCAGAATAGAGCAGATAACTCTCTCTCTCTCCTGCTTACAAAAAATAAAGACACAAATCGCAATCAAGCAAAACGTTGAACAATAATCATGTGTTTCCTCATTTCTTGATGTAAAGAAGTTTGAAAGTAAAGATTATTTGCATTCCAGCCTCCAGAGCAAGACGGAAGAGCCCAGCTGGATAATGAGACCTAAAAGACTAGTCAGCTCTGAAGCTTTCTGTGCAAAAAAACAGAAGAAAAGCATCCACCCATATACTAACGCAATAGAGGAATAAGTTCATGAGATGCAGAAATATTTTCTTCTGTCTTTACTTACAATAAAGAAAATCAACAATTTAATTAAACATTGATGAAAAAGATAGAACATACTACTGGACAGTAGTTAGCAAGATTATATTTCAATTCACCATGCACCAATGGTCATACAATCCCTCAACTTTCCATGCAAAAATTAAAACAAACCAAAATACAGCAAAGAAACAAATTATTTACAATTATGCTGCCACTCATTATACTAACGTTAATATTTGGATGCACTAAAACCGACACACCAAATTCCTGATATGTATATCCCTCTATGAACTCAACAACAGTAACACTTTTAAAAGACAGTCAGCCTTAATTGTTCAACCAGAGGAATAAGTATAACCATGTTATTGACTGGTCAGAGCTAGCTTTTCATGTGTTTTTGGTGTATAAGAGAAAGAAAGAGAAGCTAGGACTGATTTGAAATATGCATAATGAAGTCCAAACAATAAACAAGAGCTCCACTCGGTTGCAATTATTTATGCAGTAAGAAGTCCAACTAAAGCTTGGATTGTGCTAAGAGTTCAATGTGAAGCATGCATATGGTCCTAAAGTATTAACAATAACATGCTTCAGGTATGCTAATGTCACACAATTAGCAAGTTCTTTCACACAAGGGATCAAAATTATTTACAGATCTACCACATAAGAATTATATGTTTTATATCTACTTAATCACAAGTTGTGTTCACAACAACATATACAGAGGAAAATAATAAAAAACTTTCAAAAGGAAGACAAACTCTTCGTACCTGCAAATGTCTTATTAAAGGCATGCCCTTTCTCCCCCTCTTCTCTTGCCAATGCTCATATACAAGTTTAGCAGCTTCTGCTGAACCCATTCCAATCACAAGCTCTTGAATTTCAGCATCCGTGAAGTTCTTGCGACGCTGAACATATGAAACTTTTTCAAACATGTCCATTGTCTTTTCCAGAAACTCCTCAGATATCTCTTCGCATCTATTTCCGTCAGTGCATTTTTTCTTTGCCATCAGCCATTGCTCATCATCACTATCCATGTCATATAAAATATGTGAGGGATCCATAGCCATTTCAACATCTGTTTGAACCTGTTGGAAATATTTTGTAGAACTCTGAACAAAAGGGACTTCAGTTCCATAATCATCACTTTCCTCAATCAGCCGGACTCCAGGGATAGGAATGTTCTTCACAGAAGCAGCACGAATATTCCGGTTGTAACACTCCTCATGCAGCTCCTTGAAAAGCATCCACTGTCTCTTGTCAGGGAACTCCAGCACCCAGTCCTTTCCCCCTTTCCACAGAATAGCATGAGAGTAGCGGTTAGTTGACCCAGGCTGCAACATATGTTTAACTTTATATGAATATTTTGTAATGCCAAACTGTTTGATAGCCAGTTTCCATTCATTATGATCAGCAGCCTCTAAGACAATAAGTGCCCCACATTCTCTCCATCCTTTGTCCCCGTGTGTGACTAAAACATTTGCACTGCACGCTAGCAACTCAAACTTTTTCTGGTTACTCCTAGAACCATCAGATATCCTCTTCAGGCTAGCTCTCCTAATTCGTTTACAAGGTACAGCTCTCTGGTTCTGCATCTTTTGTTTTCCACTGAAATCATAACCTGCAGCAGGCAATGTGTATTGAACCTGTGTGCGTGGCTTCTTGGGGCCATTACTGAATCCGCTAAGCATGAATTTAGAACTCCCATCGGACCACAGAGGAGAGAGATCTCCTAGAGGAGACGAAATGGAGCTGCTTCTGCCATCTTGCCATGAACTTCTGGAACCAGTAAGGTTGGGGCTGTTAACAAAGCCTTCATTTACATTACAACCCACATCAGAGGCCTGCCCGGATATGCATCCTTTTCCATCAGGAGGGGTATCAACTTGGTCACAAGACGGAATGTCAACAGTTATGCCACCGAATCTGGAATCACTCTTGGGGTTGGAGGTTGGAGATGGGCCAGATATAGGCACAGATGGAAAACGTACAACACTCTGTGCGCTGCTCACCAAAGCAACATCTGCCGCCAAATCTTCATTGGAACTTGCCAAGCCCCTGAAAGGAGGAGTTTCTGTCTCCAATGTTCCAATTTGATCTTCAGCAACCAAGCTGGTCTCAAACTGTGTACAATCTGCATCAGGTCGGCTGATATTTTCTGAACTTTCTGCTGAGGACAGTGCATCATGATGATGAAGGTTGCCGCAATCAAAACTGTTCTCCATTAGTAACTGGAGGTGCAGAGTGAGAAAGAAAGTAGGTGCAGCAGAAAAGGAAAGAGCAAATTGAGGAACTTTTCCAGAATTTGCAGCCAAACTTAAAGCAGACTGACTGATCCTTGTATTACAAGCTTCTTTGGAAACACCCCTCGGCAAAATGCCAAGCAGAAAATTCTTATTAAAACCCTGGTGATGACACAAGTACAGAGACTAAAAGCCATTAAAAACAGAACTTGGTTATAAAAATTGTCAACTTACAATGTCTACCTATGTGATCACTAGAGTGGCACAAAATTCTTGTAGCTAACCACCATCAAAAACAAAAATAAACCAAAAAGAAGAAAAAGTATCGGCGATTATCATGGAAGATTCAATTCCTCGAATTTACAAAAGAATGCTCAAAATAAAATGCTCCTGTCCCCACATAAAGATTTCCATGTTCGAATAGGCATGAAGTTTTTAGATAGAAGTCGAAAAAAGTGAATTTTAGGAATTTTAACATTTTCATACAAAACAAATGTGTGAGAGTTGGTGGGAGCCACATCATTACCAAAAGAATATATTTAGAAAGTGAATCACAATTTTAGGAGAGAATATTATTGTGGACATCCCGAAGAGGAAACAAGAGCATTATATGCAAACAGATGCACTAGTAGTGGAAGCAAGTAGAAATGCTACATGTAAAAAATTAAATATTGAAATCAGAATAGAAAGAAGGCATAAATAGCATATGTTTATTAATGCATTAATAGAAAAGGTATAGATATACCACATATGAGGAGAGCTCTAAACCAACATGAGGATTGCATTGCTTTAAACTCCCATATTCAAGCTCCTTAAGGTTGTCATATGTGATTTCCGAGACTGGTAATTGTTTGATGAGAAGAAAATGTTGCAGAAGCTTAGAGTCCAGCCAATCCCATTTGGAACTCTGCAATCTGGAGAAACTATGAAATTCAAATACATGTTTTTTCCTTAAATCTTGAACACTAGAAAGTCTGAACCTTATTGAGGTCACAGGTGATTGAATGTTGCCATTCATGTGTTCATCAGGTCGACAGAAAACAGTCAGGATAAGGAAAACAAAGACCAAAGCTTTCTTCATGCATCCTTCAAACAAGAGAAATCTCAATCCAAGGTAACTATCAATGAAAAGCATCTCAAGGATAACAGGGGGAGAGGCAGCCACCATCATGCCATGTTGAAGCATAAATATGTGATGAAGCAACCACGAATCCCCAGTTCCAAATGAAAATCCCCAAGAAGGCAACACAGATAGGCAAATCTGGAATCTGAATTCTTTAGACTCAACTATTTCAACATTTAACCTCAACATTCCTTGGTGGTCAATTGACCATAGTTGCTTGTCGGAATCCACAAATCCATAATAAAGTTTATCCTCTTTTGCAGATGGCAAGTTAACTATAACAGGGGAAAGAGGAATAACTGTCCCTGGAGAACTTCCACTTCCGACACTTTTCTTATGATTTTTCTTCCTAACATAAACTACATGACTACCATTTATACTTCCCACCGCAGGTTTGTAAACCACTCCATGAACAAGTAAATTATCTGCTGATATCGATTCATAATCTGGGTTGCTTCTAGTTCTTTTTGAGTCAGCCACATTGCTATTTAGGTTGTCAGTTTTCTCAGAAAACAATGAAGAGACCATGGGCAGTTCCATGTGCGAAGCCCTCTGTGTTTTCAGAGATTTGCCACGCTGAGATGAACGGGCCAGCCATAATGCGATAGGCTCTGAGTCCAGATAGTTCCCCATGCAGCTATCATCATCTTTTGCCGTAACAGGTTCTTCTTTACATACATTATTGTCCCCTGGAGAAACTTTTTTAGATTTTGCTTTGCCAGGAACCTCACTCGGAAAAAGCAAGAGTTTGAATTTCTCCTCTTGAAGATCAATCCATTCCTCATCTCGATCATCATACTTGATGTGGTGAAGCTTACATTCTGGGTGATAATCACTCACAAGGCCATAATACCAACTCTCATCCAATGGCCAAAAGACTTTAATTCTCTGGTTTAAAACCCAGTGTGGATCCAAGTCCCTGGGAAGAATTTCATAAAAATGGCGGCGTTTCCTTGGGACGCTCTTGCCTTTATCTTCTCTTCTTGGTCTAGGGGCTTTGTTCTTGTCATCAGCTGGTGCAGAGTCCACAGCACTAGATGAGTTAGCCTGTCTGCTAAACAAGTCCTTAGAAGATGAAACTCGGAAAGAGAATCCATCAGCTGTCTGAGATACAGAAGGTTTTCTCTTTGATGAGAAACCTGTACAACTTGGATCAAATCGAGACGAGAGCATCCTTGCCGCATTCTGCTCAAGGTTTTCCTCATCATCAGAATCAACAAATTGACTATCTGAGGCTGTGCTACCCACTGAAGGCTCGGACTTCTTCTTTGATGCTTCGCCTCCATCTCTACCAACTACCAAGTCTGTTTTCGTCCTACTGTTGCTCCGCCGCTTCTTATAAGACATATCTCCATTATTTACAACTAAACTATCTTCTTTCTCAGAATGTTGAACAGAGCATGACCTACTATTTCCACTTTCCTTAAGTTCATCAGCCCCTGCCTTCCGCTTTAGTTTTACATTTGAGCTACTGCCTTTGCCAGTGGATTTTGAATCTGCCTTGTGCTTTGTTTTTGAATTTGAACTACCGACTTTTCCATTGGATTTCGAATTTGAACCAGCAACCTTCACTGCAGATTTGGAATTCAAACCTCTGACTTCTCCTGCAGATTTTGCATTTGAACCTCCAGCTTCTCCGGCTGATTTTGGATTTGAACCACCAACACCTCCTGCTGACTTTGAATTCAAACCAATTTTTCCCATGAATGTTGAATTTGAACCACCAACTTTCCCCATGGACTTTGAATTCGAACCACCAACATCTCCTGCAGATTTTGAATTTGAATCACCAACTTCTCCTGCGGATTTTGAATTTGAACCACCGACTTTTCTCACAGAATTTGAATTTGAATCACTGACTTTTCCCATGGATTTTGAATTTGAACCACCAAGTTTTCCCACTGATTTTGAGTTTGAGCCACCGATTTTTCCCTTGAATTTTGGATTTGATCCACCGACTTTTCCCGCAGATTTTGAATTTGAACCACGGACTTTTCCCATGGATTTTGAATTTGAACCACCAACTTTTCCCGCAGATTTTGAATTTGAAGCAACATCATTACCCGCCGGAAGGGTAACTAACCTAACTAATTGATCACTGGTACCATCCTCATCCTTGGGTTTAATAACTTTGCCATTAAATGCTCCCACGCAGTCAACAGAATTTCGAAGTTCCAACGGTTTGGAAACCTGATCAATTACCAACCTTCTCCGTCCCACCGAATCCCGAGGACGCCTTGGGAAAATAAAAGGATTGCCAATTTCATCCAGAGCAGGCGAAATTCCATGCAACACTTTGCTCTCACCACTGGATTTCTGGCTAAAACCCTGCTCTGACTTCACATCATCTACATTCTCCTTCCTACTTTTCTTAGCATCGGACTCAAAACAACTCAAAGAAACCTCCTTTCTACTCCTCTTCTTCTTCTTAATATTCACCTGGTCAGCTTCCTTTGAAACTTTCTTCTTACTCTCGCCCACTGTAGAAACCTCAGATTTATACAGGCTCTTGAGATCCAAAGATCGTTTTCTCTTAGGAATTTCAACGCCACCTGACTTCTTACTACTATTTTCCATCAGAAATCCCTTAATCCAACCACCCCAACACAATCCCCCTTATTTTCATCTCCCATTCAGATCTGCCAACAGAAGTCCAGTCCAAAAAAACAACAATGAATCATCAAAAAACGCATCAATTTCACAGCAATCAAACCAAAAACAGCACATTCCTCAAAACAAGGACGATCATACACCAAAAATCAACTTATAACACAGAAAAAAACACATATATAACCATAAATTCAACATGCATGTCAGTGTTCTGATAATACACATTCAGAGAAATTGTACCTGTAACTGAATTAACGGTGGCAACGCCATTGCAGCAGTGGAGATCGAGCATGACAAGGGCTTTGATTAGCAGAGAAATTTGCTGGGAATTGAGGAATTCAGTTCTGATTTCAAGCCCTAATTTGATTTTTTTCCACTCATTTTTCTTTTTCTGTGTTTTTTCCCATAGCTTTTTCCTTTTTTTCTTTTTTTTTAATTTTTCTAGAGAGAGAAAGAGAAAAGCTAGGGTTTGTAATTCTAAAGAGGGCAAATGCTTAGTAAGGTTTTAATTAGAATTTTCTGGGCAAAATTTAAGAATTTATAGAAAAAATTGGTACAACACGTGGCAAAACAAAAGCCGTCAGATTTTCCAATCTGCGGTGGAGATATGGTGTTAGTGGTTTTTGGCCCCGTCGGAAAGACATAAACGTCGAATGCTTTCCTCTCATCGACGGTCCACATTTGAAATCCTACACGTGGATGGTCTGATTGGAGGGCTTTATTTTGAAATTGTCCGATTCTTATAATCCAGGAAATGCTGAGTTAATTTTGAGGAAAAGAGCAAAAAATTATTTTTCTTTTTCTGGATTTCTTATTGCCACTTGAAAATCCGAAAATTACAACGGGTGCCATTAGTACTTTCAAAAAATAGGGCCTGTACGCGCCAAATAGAGTACCGAAAACCAAGCGCCTCGAGTATGAAAACTAACGTACTCGCTACCAATCATTGCCACAGTAAGGTCAATCGGCTTTTATCTGACGTGGGATATGGAAAGTGCTCTCAAGCGCATGGTGGCGACACTCTAGACTTGTAACGGTAGATTGGGATGAAGTTAGACAAAAATACAAGAAAAAAATAAATAAATAAAAATTCCACATTATTTTTATACTATATTTTAGTTAAATATTTAAAATATAGTTACATTATTTAAAATGTGCCTAATGAATATAAGTTGAGTAATATAATCTTAATATAATCTAAGTTTAACTAATTTAACTATTAAAAATTTAGTAATCAATACAGTGTGCGCGGGAATTTAATTATAAATAGTAAATCGATACACATTGAACACATGGATATAATTATTAGCATGAAGTACAATGTTAAATTAGTTTTAAATAAACATAATTAGTATTTTATTAGAAACTAAAATTTTGGATAGACAAAAGCTTAATAGTTAACACAATGTGATGTTGATTTAGTTATATATATTGAATTCATGCACTTGTAAAATGTGATATAACTGTTAAAAGATAATTCCACACCTGACAGTTAAAAATATAATATAATATTAAATGAAGTGCGTTTAATTATTATAAATATACTCAAATTTTTTATACTTGCAAAATTTTTTTCTTTTTTTTTTTCTCTTCAACACGTGTAGATCAAATTAGTAATTTTTACAAATTTAAAAGAGTAAAAATATATACTTATATACGTATAAGTTGTTATTTTTCAAATTTTATTTTCTCATCTGTGTAATTTTAGAGGTTGTGAACTCCACGGTGCCTGTAAAGATCTTAGCTAATTATTTTGTAAAATTCATTTATCTATTTTTATATTATTATATGTAGGAAGGGCTTTTTGGACAATGGTTATATGATTTTTTATTTTAATTAAATTTTTTAAAATAAAGAAAAATCTAACTTCTTGAAATAATTCCATTGGTTACTATAATGATATTATGAAAATCTTGCTTTTCAAAATCATTGAAATTTACCAGCTAATCAACATTAATGAAATTTAAATACATTCTTTAAACTAATTCACACACATTAATTTATGCATTATACATAGTAAGGAAATCTTATTGAGGTAAATATGAAAATATAATCAGATTATAAATTCTTAAAATTGAAAATTTTCTTAATTGTTTATATTGATTTCAGTAATTGCTCGATATTAATTATACGTTTCTTTATTTTCTAAATTAATTATTAAAACATGGCAACTAACCCGAATTAGTGAAATTTAAATAAAATTGGTATTATTATATATAGAAAGGGGGGGCTTTTTTTTTGTTTATGATTATCCAAATTTGACCAAATGAATTATTAGAATTTAAAAAAAATATGTAATTTACAATTATTTCATTAATTACCATTGTAGATTTTTGGCTTTATCAATCATAGTAGTTTTGAAATACATTCTATAAACTAAATCCATGCACATTTGAATTTGTACTATAATACATATGAAGGAAATTTTTTGGTTGTAATTATGAAATTTTGAATAAATTACAAATTATTCAAATCTAGAAAAAAAAATTAACAATTTACAATATTTTCATTAATTGCTCAACTTTATGTATGATTTTCATGATTTTTAAATCATAAGGTATGTGTAACAATCAATTTTGATGAAACTAAATTACATTATTTAGAGTAATTCATACACGCGTAAATTTATGTTATTTTATATAGGAAGAAAAATTATTTAGTTAAAATGATGTAATTTTGACCAAATTATAAATTTTTATAACTTACAAAAGATTTTGTTTATTTATAATAATTTCATTAATTGCTTAATATTAGTTGTAGATTGTGTAGCTTTCTCAATATTCATAACAACCATTATATTATGTGTAGTACACATAAGAAGGAAATCTTTTCTATTGTCATTATGCAATTATTAGAATTTAGAAAAACATAATAATTGTTTATGATAATTTCATTAGTTATTTAACATTAATTGTGATTCTGATAATGGTTTAAATTATGAAAATATGTTAACTAATTAAATTTTTATGATTATGCAATTTTAACCAAATTATCTTGTCTTAGAATTCTTGAAAAAAATTTATTATTTATGTTAGTTTCATGATTGCTTAGTATTAATTAATTGTATATCTTTTGGCTTTATCCATCACTTAAAATTTTTTTATAGACTTATTCAACCATAGATATATTTGTGTTGTTGCATATATATATATATATATATATAGGAAAGAAATCTTTTGGTCATAATTATAAGATTTTGACCAAATTATGGGTTTTTAAAATTAAAAATAAAATAATTATTTATAATAATTTCATCAATTGCTTGTTTTTAATTGTTAATTTCTTCACTTTCTAGATTATTAAAATATATCAATTAACTAAATATAATGAAAGAAGGAAATATATTCTTTAAAAAAATTTACAATATACACATCATCATCATAATTATTGTATAAATGAAATCTTTTAGTTATAATTTGTAATTTGATCAAATTATGAATTTTTATATTTTCGAGAAGATTGTTATTTGTTTATAGTTATTTAATTAATTGATTAACATTAGTTAAAGATTATTTGGATTTCTCAATCATAAGAACTTTAAATACTTCGATTCATTTATGGAGACATAAATCTTACTATATATTACATATAAGAGTGAAATCTTTTGATTATATTCAGTTTTGACCAAATATGGATTTTTATAATTTAAAAAAAGATTAATTAGATATTGTGATTTTGATAATGATCTATATCATAAAATATTTTAACTAATTAAATTTTTAATGAAATTTAAATTCAATCTTTAAATTAATTGATACACACTTAATTTTTATTATGGTATATAGAAATGAAATGTTTTGATTATAATTATTGCAATTTTAGTCAACTAATGAATTTTCAGAATTTTTGAAAATAATTTAATTATTTATGATATTTCACGAATTGCTTAAGATCAGTTGTAGATTTTTTAGCTTTCTCAATCACAATAACACTTAAATATATTTTATAAACTCATTCATGCACATATATATCATTGCTACAATCTTTTCGCTGGTTATAACTATGAAATCTTGAGTAAATTATAAGTTTATAGAAAAATTAAAGAAATATAATATTTATAATATTTCATTAATTTTTAATTTCTCAATTTTCTAAATTATTAAAATATGCTAACTAACTAAATTCAATGAAATTAAGAGTATTTTAAACTAATTCAAACACACACAAAAATATGTATATATTATTATACTATTATAAAGAAAATATTTTGACTATAATTATGCAATTTTAACCAAATCATGAAATCTTAAATTTAGATTTTTTCTAATTGTTTTATGAAAATTTCATTGATTCCTTTTAAATTGTCAAGATATTTCAACTAACCAAATCCAGTGATATTTAAATACCTGCCTACACAAAAAATTTTACAATTATATAAGGAATAAAATCTTATATTTATAATCATGCATTTTGACCAAATATGAATTCTTGGAATGAAAGAAATAAATTTATTTTTTATAATAATTTCATTAATTATCTAACAGTGTTGTAATTTTCCTGATTTTTTACGTTGATATGGGCTAGCTAAATAAGCCCAACCTACTAATCGACTATACGCAAACCTTATTGGGTTGTTTTACCAGCTCAATTACCAACATCCAAACAATTGATCAGAGTCTGGTCGATCAGTTTGTGACTGATTATCAGAGCCCTTAGCTACAGATGCCTTCGAGCCCAAGGGGTCCCATCATCTCGACCAAAATGTGGCAAGATGACTCACAAACAAATAACATCTCAACCCTAGGAGGTCGATTGGAGAAACTTGAAGCAATTTCGTGCTACTTGTTATTATCACATTAAATACAACACAACCACCATTCCACTACATTAAATGCACTGATAGGTGGTGTGCCTCCAGATTTATGACGTAAGCATCCACTATACCATAATTCTGCCTCTATATTAAATGCAAAAATCTCCTTCATGTCCTAAGAAGAAGAAAGAGGCACCACTTGGAAGAATTTTCAGGATGAAGAAGACCTAAAGGTCCTCGAATAGAGACAAAGGCCATCTCTGTATGAGCAATGACATCATGAACATTTTAACCTCTCAAAAGAAACTATAAATATCTCATTGCAACCCTTTAGCAAAGTATATCCATTATTACTGAAGCCCTCACTTTGTCGCTCCATTTTCTGGTCAATTATATACTGACTTGAGCATTTGAATACCTTAACGGAGGACTCCCTGGCAAACCCAATGTTTGTTATTGGTTATAAGACTCGACCTGCTTTCATCTAAACATTCCACACAACTCACCTTCTGGTCGACCACATTAGGCCAGAGCCCATTCCATTGATAAATAGATTTTATCATCATCATGCATATATTTATATTAAGTGTAATGATTCATCTCTCAAATATATATTTTTACATTAGATTCTATTTAGTTAGGTTAATAAATAGTTTTTAGTATTAGCGTATGGTGCAAATATAATTCAAAAAAACGATATTTCAAAATAACTGCACTTGACAATGATTTCATACAATATTGATTATTATTTGCAAAAACCTTCTCTACATATGCTAAGTGATTCACTTTTTAGATAAAATTATTCTGCCAATTAATCATTTTATACATCAACAATAATTATATTAAATGATACGAAAGATAAAAGCAACATTTAATGCATATTTTTCTTTATATCTTATTTTAAATGATTTTCATGCATAGTACAGAGTTAGCACTATGATGCATGCATTTGAAGTTGGGTCCAACCAATTAACTTATTTTTTACAATAATTTAACTGCGACGTGGCTAGCAAATGGTATGAGTTACTTACTATAGGAAATACAGAAAGGTAAAAATCGATATTTTCTTGTTTAATGATGATATATCTAAAGTGAATCTAACAAAGATAGCTTCATGTAACGTTGTATAATTAATTGTTAAACAGGAATTTTATTGCTAATATTTCATCTTTAAACTTTGATATAAAATCAATTGTTTTTATATTTAAAATATTACAAAAGTAATCACCAAGTCACTGTACAAACTATTGGAATTAAACTCCTATTTCTTTTCCAATGCCCAATTTTTCTAACATTTAGTCAATAATTTGATGATACTAAAATATAATATTTTATTGAAAAAAATTATTGAAAATTAATCTCAAATGCAAAAACAAAAAAAGTAAAATATTGATAAGTATTATTCTTGAAAAATTACTTGATTATTCTCCAAGAATGAATGAGCAGTCATAATTATCCATCGAGGCAAATAGGAAATGCTTGCACTTTCTAAAAGAATATATTTGTAATTTGCGCAAAATGAAGCGAATAAGATGAGTCTAAACTCGAACATTAGTGAATTGATCGATGTATATCCCCCGCATAAGACTAACTTCCAGCAATAGCACCATTGGCATCACTAACAACATATAAACTTGAACCAATAAAAGGCAAAATCAAAATTTGTCCCGCTGAAAAATGTAAAAGATGTAAGCAAAATAAAATAGGCGTTTCAGATAAACCATCGAAATGCCACAAAACTTTGAGCAAAAAATTTGGACCGATGTTCGATGCATTGTTAGTAAGAAACCTAAGAAACTCCAATGTTGGATGCCTTGTTCAGAATAACACCTTCATATTTCACCTGAAACCACTTCATTGCATCCTCCTTGGTAACCCTGTGCTGGATTCCAACACGGGACTTGCACCTGCGGCGGCGGCCAACACGATAACCAGGGCGCTCCAAGACAACATAGAAATCCATACCATAGATACCGGTAGAAGGGTCATACCTGAAAAATATTGAACAAAAACAAAAATCTGCTTGAGAAACAATTCTATGAGTACGTGTAAATTTTATGGTCAGTTTCATTCTTAGGTGAGTTGTCACATCCCGGACCCACATTAAGACATTGTATAATGTCAACATTGTATAAACTCAAACTCAATACATAACATTCATAACCTAGGTTATATAACTCATAGAGGACAAACAACTGGCATAAGGTGTCTGCAGGAGATTCATTCTTTTATGCAATTGGTGTAAATCACGCATCTGATTTCTTTTCAACCAGCATGCTAAATATCATTAAGTAAATAAAAGCTTTAGAAGCACTGAATAGTGGGGGTATCATTGAATGGTTGCAAAACAATCGAAGCAAGGGCATTGATTTGCTCACTTTATTCCAAGATCAATGTGCTCCTGAATACCAAAACCAAAACAGCCAGTATCACTGAAATTCCGTCTCAGCAATTCATATTCCTTAACCTTCAAGCCACTCTCAAGAAGCTGCATTGCCTGCTCACCTCTGACAGTGACATAGCATGCAATCTTTTCATTACGCCTGATCCCAAAGGATCGCACGGTGTATCTTGCTGTCAACCATAAGACAAAACCACATGAGCAATATAATAACTTTATATCATTGCCTCTTCATTATACTTCTAGTGTTCATTATTAAATGAAAGAGACTCATCAAACTTCAACCAGTGTTCAAAAATTCCATTTGATTCAGTCTCCCTGGTTGGAGCTTCAACCAGTGTTCAAAAACTACGTAACTGGTTCTCATATCTAAGAGCAACACTGGATGTATGGGTAACATTAAAATCGTGAATATTTTCAGCAAGTAGTTGTTGACTCCCCAGCAGAATTGCTTGAAGAGCAAAACTTCAGCAGATCCCCAGCAACAGATCAAAATAGCTGAACTAATTCCAAGTATCCACCTCTTTCAAGTACCACTTCATTTAAAATCCTTAAATCAATGTAATCTAGAGGGACTAGTGGACTTTGCGAAGTGGCTATCTCTTGTGGAGACAAAAGATTGGGCGATTGGCGTATGCCTCAGTAATTACAGAGATATACCCCCCTCCTCCCCCACTCAAATCCACAGAAGGTTCCTAGTATTCTGAAACCTTATGCTTCCAAAGCCTTCCAGCAACACTACTTTCAGGTGATATTCATGACACAAAGCACTATTTTGAACTCAGCTGATATTCATGACACAAAGTACTATTTTGAACTCAGCTGAAATTCGCCCCCAAGCAGTTTAAATTCAAGCAGATTTACTCCAAAACAAAAGAAATTTTCACCACTCCCGTTTTAATCAACACTTATTTGGCTAACCAAAAACTTCTCCAAATAAACAAAACAGAAACCGCATGTTCACTCACAATTATCCACATTCTCCAATGCTAATAATAAAGTAATTTTCGAGGCAAAAATCCAGTCTCCTCACCATTGATGAATACAAATAACAGTTAGAACGAAAAAGGTTTGAAAAATAAAGAATTACCCTTGGAGAAAACAGGGATTTGTCCACTGAGTTGCTCCAACACCTGAAAAAATAGTAATATTTAACAGCTGAAAATCAATAATCATATAGAATAACGATATACCGAGTGTGGAGGAACACAATGCTGAGATTGCGTCGTACCTTAGCAGCTCTAGTGAGACGATCACCACTTTCACCGACGGAGATGTTGAGAACCAGCTTCTGAACCTTGATCTCTCTCATCGGATTCGACAATTTCTTCTCTGACGCCTAATTTCAAATAAAATTCAAAAAATAGCAACATCAACATTTGAGCAAATTACTCTACCTGGAGTAATTAGGTAAGCGCTCTAGTAATTTTGTGTGTGTACAAAAGCGCTGAAGAGAGAAAGAGAAAGAGAAATACCATGACTGGCCTGTGGTTGACGGTGGAGGCGCGGCTGCAGGGGAGGCTGGGGGAAATCGGATGCAAACCCTAATATAAGGTGAAATAAGAGGGGAGTTAGGGTTTTGAATTGTTGTTTGTTCAGATGAAGTGTCAATTATGCCCCTATATAGTTTGTAGCTTGAAAGGAATGTTGAAAGCCTAAAGCAAAAAAATCCTAGGACCAATAAAGTCAATATCCTCAGTGCAACAAACTTATTTGATTCTTGTCTAATTTTATTTAATTATATAGTTTTGAAATAAATTTATTGATTTTATATCGTATTAAAAAATTTACTTAACCAATTATCACATACTAATAATTTTAATGCGCTCTACCCTTTTGCTAAACATTTTATAGTATAAAATAAAAAATATATTTATTTTTCTATATGATGTTGTTTTTTTTAATAATTTCAATATATTCATTGATTTTTTACATAAATAAAAATAAAAACGTTGGATAGAATGACAATAGAGAGTATAGAGTTGATGAGTTGTAAATAATTTTATTAGTATAAATTGTAATTATATGGTTTAATAGACAGATTTTTCAAAGTATATCATTTAATAATACAAAATACCGTCTTCTATAGCTACTTAGATGCGCTTTTATGATAATAAATTGTGTTGGTAGTCCAATTAATCTAATCTATTAATCTCCGCAAGGATGTCATGAGTTTCAATCCATATGTAATAGTAGTTGAACCTATCACTTTTATAGTGGAGAGTTTCAATTCAATTAAATTAATTTTTTTTGACAATTTATTTTTTAGTCAAACTATAATAATTAGGAAATTATTACTTTATGTGTGTATTTATGTATGTCTTAATTTTATAAAAAATATTGTTTTTCAATCTTTTTATTTTCTCTATCAATATGTTGGATGGTAAAATTTGAGTGTAATTATAGAGCATGATAGAATTCATTATTTTTCCATTTATTTTTAAGAAAAAAATTATAAGACATGTTCTCTTTACTAATATTGTGGATGATAATTGAAGATCTAACATGATTTTTTCTTTGAATATTAATATTATGGGCCTTTTTATTAAAATAAAAATTAAAAAAAAAGTGTCGAAGAAATCAACATTTCTTTTGATAATAAAAAATGTGGCTCACACAAACCTTGTGTTATTTCTTAACGTGTCACTTCAAAATTATGGAATTTCACTCATGCGTTTGTTTTGGTAATGTGATAAAATATTAAAGGAAATCGAATTTCACTCAAATATTGTGCCTCTTGAGATGAAAAGGAAAAGATGTATAATTTAAGGTCCAATCATATAAATACTTTTTAAAATAATTATAAAAATATGTATATTTATTGCATTTATATAGTATTTTATAATTTATTATAAATGAACCTAAGTTGAGATGAGCCAATTCACTTTAGAATTGCTTATTTTTCTAAAGCAAGGAAGAAAAAGTTGGGGAAGCAACTTATCTCAAAGAATGGCTTTTAATGATGTATTCAACCAGTGATAATCAAAACAAAAAGTTAAATGAAAAAACGAAGAAATTATACTTATATCATTCTTAAGTGAATATTCAATTGTCCTAGCCCATGAATCTTGCAATCCTCTCACATACCATACTCCCTAAGGTGAAGGAAGCAATAATGTACATTGTGAGATTATAAGAAGGCTTCCACTTAATGTCTAATCTTTATATCCACTTTGGTCAGATTTGAATATGATTGGTTCCTGCTATGTTGCATAATATATTAATTTTTGCTTACCTTCTACCTTTCGACTAGTTGTTTGTCGTCGTATTGCACATTATTTTTCTCAACAAATATGATGATAAGTGTTTCAAAAGTATTCACTGGATTGTATTTGTTGCTACAATCTTCAACGGACACATATTTTCACTTAAAGGTGGATATGGCACTTATCTAAAAAAAATATGCAACCTTTCTTTCTGGATTTTTTAAGATAATTGTATTATAGAGTTGTACTTTCTTAGGGCACATTTGATATGGTGATTGGTTAATAGATGGGATTGTAATAGTGGTTATTACTTGGTGGATTACAGTTGATATCATGCATTTGATGTGTGAGATTGACCTTCACTATTAGGCCCCAAAACAATGCTACCTTATCTTAGCGACGTGTTTGATACTCTTTTCTAACCTATTATCTAACTACAACGTCCTTGGTAAATGTTGGAGTATTTCAACTAAAATTGATAATTTGTGCTCAACAATTGTTCAATCTCCAATAGTGGAAAAGTAATTGCAAGGGGAAGGGTGCTACATGAATAGCACATAATCTGGATAACAGTTCCAGGCTGGCTACTATTAATGGACCGGCCCGCTAAGTTAGTAATGGGAATCAAACATGCTACTATCAGATATTGGACCTTCTAATGGAGGTTAATAAGTGAAATCAAACTTGCCCTTAGTAAATTGCCCTTCATTGCCAACTTATTGTATTACAGTGCAAAGTTATGTGATATTGACTACTACAATTAAGGGTATGGATGTTAACTTTATTAATAAGCGCTCTCTAAATTTTGTTTTGACTTAATGAGCTTTCTTTATCTTGAGTTAACTCAGTAGATTTGTTTAAATGCCTAGCAGGAATAGCAATAGGTTGGGTTTGACAAAATCCAGGACCATTCCGTTAAGATTTTTATTGCCCCGCCCTGAACCTTTATCTGGTGGGTTGGACTCATTAGACTTGTTAGACTCATTTAAAATGTTTAAAAAAATTAAAAATATTTCTTTTAAAAAATAAAATTACCATAACTTCATAATATGATAAAGTAATATTATTAATAATAAAATTATTATTTAAATATTTATATATGTATGTTTTAGTCTTTGAAAAATGATAAATTGCTAACATTATTATTACTTATATATATTGAATGTATAAATTATTTATTATGATAATATTATTATTTTATATAGAATATATATGTAATATTTATATTTTTTTATATATATATGAATGCACACCACATAAAATATACATATAATAAATAAAATTAATATATAATATCTACTGGGGGAGTTTGGGATGAATCCGAATTTAAAACTTAAAACTCAAAACCTATCCCAATATTCATTTATATTTTCAAAATCT
>JACGDI010005847.1:557226-573849 GCA_014898725.1 Jacaranda copaia
TAATTCTTTGTCCAAAAGGGAATGTGTATTTTGAGGTCATAATCTTAAGTACTATTTCTTAATTATATCATAACATTCTCTTATGATTAATTCTAAAATAAGTTTAAGAGAAATTATAAAGTTATAATAATAAAAAGGGTAACTTCAAAATTATTTATGGCTTTGTGTACTTGAAATGTTTCTTTTCCATTTCATCAAATTTCCAATTTATTTTTATCTTAAAACATATTCCCCAATAACTTATGTATTTTTTCAAAATAATCTACATATATTTTCTTTTTAATTTTATTTTTACTATTTTTTATATAATCATTATTTTTAAAAATAATCTATAATAACACAAACTCATTTTTAGTTTATATATTTTAATTAAATTTTTAAAATTTAAAAATATTGAAAATACAAAATAGAAATAAAAACAAATCCAAATGGTCTCCTTGTTGTTACTCCTACCCTTTATCTAAATGATTTTTTAGTTTATGATTTTTGAATCCAAATGTACTTCCAAAAGTGGATTTTTAACTTTGAGTCCAAGAATTATGCAAGTTAATGGGTTTACCCAAGCAGAACATAAAATTGAAAGGAGAAAGAAAATAAAAATTTAAATATATACATATATTATTTAAGATAAAAATAATTATTTTTTTAATTAACTATTATTGATTTATTTTCCTCCAATACTATTTTAATACCACAACATAATCGAGAGTATAATTAGAAAAATGTATCTATCCATCTTCGATTAAAGCACACACAGTAATTCGCACACAAAAGAAATATATATACGCAGAATTTTTACGTTAATCTGTCGCTGAATTTGTTCTTCGTTTTTGCAGATCTAGGGTTTCTCATTTTCGTCCCTTTTAATGAATTTCAGGGTTTAAGATCAGGCAGAATTAATCCAAATTCATCTTCTCGATCTCAAATTTACTCAAGTCTTGGGGGCAAACAGTTGTTTAGGCATTTATGTTAGTGCGGTGTTGAAAATTTGATCTGGGAAAATGCCGGTGAAGACTGGGAATGCGTCGATTAGGGATCGTACGCAGGAGTTCTTAGGGATAGCGGAGAGGGTAAAGAAGTCATCCTCCTCACAGAATGGGCCGAGCAGCAGCGGATCGAAGGCGGAGGAGCCACCGCGGTCGGCAATGGCGATGCAATCGGAGTTCAACCGGAGGGCGTCGAAAATTGGCTTCGGGATTCACCAGACGTCTCAGATGCTAGCTAAACTTGCAAAATGTGAGTTATCATGTTTGTATTTTTAGTTATCTTTTTGGCTATAATTTTGTTGTTTGGTAATTAATATGCTGGTATGGGGATTCCGGGAGTGGTTTTCTGGTGTAATTATAACGAGATTTGAAAATTTACTAATGCGTGTACTCTTTCTCGTGGATACGAAATTGGACCGATTGATTGAATTGCATGCCGCCGACAGTGAATTGTTTTTTCTGCAACTGGATTTCAGTTGGAATTCAACTACAGAGCATTTAATATTGAATTTGTGTTCCACCTCTGCAGAAGCTAGCTAAGTAGTTTGTGTAGCTGTAGTTTTGAATAGTAGTTTGTCTCTTATTCAACATGCTGTTTAGGGGATTTGATAGACTTGCTTATGGCTTGACTTATTACTTAATGCGTTTTCCATTTGGTGTGAGCATACATTAAATTATTGATTGAACTGTATGCCTCTAATTATGTTTGGCCGAAGGTATCAATTCATCGCCGTCTTAGGTATATTTAGAGTTATGAATTGTTTCTAAGTTAATTTCCTCTTTTGGGGATTTGAGAGAATTTTCTATTGGTAGAATACACGTAGATGTAAGAATTCTGTTCCTAACCTTTTCTTTTTGTGTGTGGCACTTGAATTTGATTGACATACTTTCTTATGATTGTGATTGGTTGTATTTGTTTGGTACTGTGACTCTTTGAAGATTGCATGTTTTGACTCTGATTTGAAGTTGGTCCTGGTTGAATAATTGTGCCTTTCATTTATTAGGATCTATAAATTGCCTGAGGCTGAATATAGGAGTGTATATAAATTGAGTAAACATGTTAATTTACTCTTTACATTGTGAATGTCGCAAGTAGTGGATGTTGTACAGGTTCAGAAATTTGTTGATGTTTGTATAATAACACTTCAAAGAATTCTTCTCAATATGGTGTTATGGACAAGATCATGTTAATCTTAAGGGCTTTTACTTTATGGATTAATCTTCTTTGAGTGCTAAAATTAGTCTTAGCCTGTTCTTTATGTTAAGATTAATATCCTTCATTTTGTGATTGTGCCTTCTCATTTTATAATGCCATGGTCAAAATTGGTAATGTAATTCTTTCTACTGCAGTGGCAAAGAGGACATCAGTTTTTGATGACCCTACCATGGAAATCCAGGAGCTAACTGCAGTTATTAAGCAAGATATAACAGCTCTGAATTCTGCAGTAGTTGATCTCCAATTTCTCTGCAATTCTAGTAATGAAAGTGCGCAGATATCCACCGATACCACCACCCATTCCACTACAGTTGTTGATGATTTGAAGAATCGTTTGATGAGCACGACAAAGGAGTTCAAGGACGTTTTGACCATGCGAACAGAGGTGAACATTGATATCTATTCTCCGTTTTCATTTTGTTGATGAATGCGCTGACTTTTAAATTTCCATTCAAGTCACTAACACAAATATGTTCTCTGTTTTTCTTCTTCCTTTTTTTTAACAGAACTTGAAGGTTCATGAGAACAGGCGACAGTTGTTTTCTTCTTCTTCTGTTTCCAAGAATCCTTCAAATCCTTTTATTCGTCAGCGTCCCTTGGCTGCAAAGTCTGCTACTAGTACCTCAGCTGCCCCTCCTCTTCCTTGGGCTAACACAGGAGAATCTTCATCCCAATCGTTCCCCAAGTAAGAGCAGAAAAAAATTAATGTTTAAAGTTAATTGTTGCTTTCCCCAACTTCCACTTCGAGGGAACATGTAACTCTTTCTTCTTATTTCCTGCTTTTTTAGTTCAAGAAGTAAATGCTGTTAATTTGATTTTCTTATTATGCTGTTCTTGTAGCAGAGTACTTAAATTATATTGTGAAAAGGCCTGAATAGTCTGGTATTTTGTATGATTCTTGTTGAGCAAAACAGCATTATGGCATGCAGTGAATTTTCCCAGGTATAAAATATTCATTTGCCAGACGGACTCATGTTCTTTAATTCTTTTAACAGGAATCAGGTGGACGGGGAGTCTCAGCCATTGTTGCAGCAGCAACAAAATCAACAGCAACAGCAATTGGTTCCACTACAGGACAGCTACATGCAGAGTAGAGCTGAGGCTCTTCAAAATGTGGAATCAACAATTCATGAGCTGAGCAATATCTTCAATCAGCTAGCTACCTTAGTTTCTCAGCAAGGAGAGATTGCTATCAGGTTTACATATGGTCCTTTACTTATTACATACTGGCAGCATTCTGTGTATGCTAAGTAAGTTGGCGGCCTTATGCCCAATTAACACCAGGCAATTAACTCAGACTGCGCATAAAGTAATAGAAAACCGTCCTTTCTGGCTCTGTAATTCTTCTCATTATTTGTGAATCAATGTTAAAACAACGTTCTGCAAGTTTCTGCTTGCACAATCATGGATTTGCTTGGATCAATTTACATCCATACTGTCTTGCAAAAATTATTCACTAAATTCTATATTTAAAACTTCTGGTTTTGGTAACCAAACTTATTGCATTATTGATACGCATTTTGAGTATGAAGCTGGTATGATAGAGTGATGGCTCAAAATGCTGAAATAGTTTGCACTCTCTGGGAGGAGGAAGGTAGCTAGTAAGGAAAAGAAGCAAAAACTTTAGAAATTTTGAACAATATCCTTTATTAGATATGTAAGTTTGAAGTCAGGTGAAGAGAACTCTTAATAGAAAGTTGAGGCTTCAGTCAATTAGCATGGTCGTCTGCAAATTCAATTATTCTTCCAGTGGATGTGCATCAGCATAATCTGATATTTTACTAGTCCCTCTTGTGCATTTGATTTCTTTCCCAGCGGAATGGACCGGTGTCACAATTTGGTTTTCGTTCTCCCAGTAGATTAGTGACACCCAAATATCTGATAAACACAAACATTTGGGAATCATTCTGTCATTTCTTCTTACATTGATTCTGAACATTGAGATTTTTATTATTTTTGTATCTTTTAATTGAATAGGATTGACGAGAACATGGATGACACACTGGCAAATGTGGAGGGAGCCCAGGGTGCCCTGCTCAAGTATCTCAACAGCATCTCCTCAAATAGGTGGCTGATGATCAAGATATTCTTTGTATTGATTTTCTTTCTCATGATATTCCTATTCTTTGTGGCTTAATGAAGCCTTTCCTGTCATTATATACAAAGAAAATGTAATGTATTTTGACTTGTAAGTCTGTTATAATTTCCCAAAATCCCTTGGTAGAGCTCTCTCTCTTTTGTACACCACAACTGCAATTGTTCAGGAGCTTTGTGTGCATTGCCATGTATTACTTTGACTTGAAGAGAGAAAAATGGACAATGAGAGTTGTTAATGATCTTCATATGTAATTCTCTTGAAAGGTTGGAAGTTGTGTGATGGAAATATTATTGTAGATTTATGTTTGTACTTACCTTAAAAGCCCATCTCCCACCTGGCCTGGGTTAGGTTCTAGAAAACATAAATGTTTGTATGTGGAAATTGTAGTATTGAAAGGGAGAAAGACAAGTGGAAAAGTGAAGGCCTTGACTCCACTTGATGCAAGAAAAGGAAAGAGAAAACCAAGATTTTTTATTTTGAAAGCAACCAAATTGTTGTCAAAATTTGCAAAACCCAAAGTTGTATATGGAAAGCAAGATTTTGTATGTATTAAGACTGAAATCCTTATCAAAATTGTTCAACATCAATCAATTAGTCTCAAGAAACTTTTCCTTCAAAATGTTGCTTTTAAATGTATGGTCATCATTAATTTTAAATTTTGAGGTAAGCAAATAATTTGGTGAATAGATTTATCACAGGTTTGGGTTTTATATGGATAATTTTTAATTTTAAAATAATAATTTGATTATAAATTTTCATACCTATAACGGATGAATTGCATTTATTTGTTCAAATTGAGGACAAAATAATTGAAAATCAAGAATAATTTTCTTTAAAAGGCAGAGATTCAAATTTACCTCTTATTTTACTTATAAAATTGATGTATATTTTTATCGAAATTAAATTTACGAACCTCATAGCAATTTTAAATCAACAATGCCTTAAATAATTCAAATCAAATAGTTAATCCAAACAAAAAATTTAGCATAAAAACAAGAAAATATTTTTTTCACCTTGCAATCATCCCTCAAAAGCTCAAATAACAACTTTCATTTAAAATATTTTCATAACAAAAAAAATTTGGGTCCAAAATGCAAATTACCTAAACTAGAAGGACCAGAAACTCTTGACAAACCACAAGTATATAAACCCAGGCTCCCTCGCTCACGTTATCTCCTCCATCTCTCAGCCCCCATCTCCGTCCATCTCCATTTCTCAAGACCGTTCTCTCTATCTTTACATACATACCAGTGTCTCTATATATACGGACGTTATACAGAAACACATACGCCAAAATACGCATATACGCATACGATTTGTTCACAAATCGAAACCCTAGCACACGACTCCTCTGTTTCTTTCTGTTTGAAACCCTAATTCTCCGTTAGACTTACCTTTGTTAATCGCATTCTGGAATCCGTCGAACGCTCGGAATTAAGGAAGTCTGTAAATCCAAAAAAAAAAAAATTGTAAATCAGAGATTTTAAGCGTTATTTCGCCTAAGTTTTGTCTATTAAAAGATTTTGTGAAAATCTGCTCATCTCTGGATTAATCTTGAGGTTTCTGTTTTTGTTTTGATTGAATTACTATTTTTGCTGTTAATTGTTGTTTTCTTGAACATTTGTTAGTAAGTTCTGAAAATCGAGTCCTTGAATTAATCGGGAAATTGCTATATCTGAGCTCTGGATTCGGGTTGAATTCAAATCTTTCCCCGTGTTTCTGTAGGGTTTTTGACTTATCGGATAATAGAAAATGGTTGGAGGAGGGAATAGAAGGGATGAGGGATCTTTTACGGTGAGCAACACAAATGTTTTTGCAGCTCTGGAGAGTTTGAGGAAGAAGAAGAAATCTGACAAAGAGAAGGGCTCCAGAGGAGGCAAGAGCACGTCTAAAGCTGCTGCTGCTTCTGGGAAATCAAAGGAACCTGAGGAGAAGCCGGTGTACTGGGCTCCGGCACCTTTGACGGTAAAGTCATGGGCAGATGTTGATGATGAGGATGATGATGATTACTACGCGACCACTGCTCCTCCCCCGGCAATGTGGGGTGGTTCTGGTTTGAATAAAGCTGAAGAGACTCATAAACCTGATCCCGTGGAGGTATAAGGAATGAATTGTTTTCCTTGGTGATGTAGTTGTGTGATTGAATTTTATGTGTTTTTGTTTTCATTGTTGTTTGCAATTAGTGTAGTCTAGATCCTTATTGATTGATTCTGATTGTTTTAGTGAATTAATTCCCAACTCTTTTGGAATCATTCATGTGTAGTTGAAGGATGTGGTTGTGATTCATTTTGATCATTTATCATGCATAAAGATTTAATCCTACTCTGTGGACCCTTTGGAGGTGTTTTTGCACATGGGCTGTGACATTTGTATTTTATAATTGGATTCTTCATTGTTATGCAAGTAGATGCTATCCACGACAAATGATGCCTCTCAGAGATTTAAGTGTTTTGTTTGAATTGGCTTTAGAGATGTTTTACTGAAATTTAGCTGTCACTAAGTTTGTCTAATTTATAAACTATAGATTATACCTAAGATGATAATTACCAGCACAAATTAAGCATCTTCTGGATTTTGCCTTTTCTGATACTTCAAAGGTTTGTTTGTTCAAATTTGTTTATTCTTTTATCATTGCAGTGTTGTTTGAATTTTCTCTAAAGATATTTATTGAGGTGTTGCTAAGAATAACTTGTCATTTTGTGATTTGTATGATGTGGAATATGTTCTAAATAATATTTGCACATAATAATTAATTATTTGCTAGATTTTGAGTTTTCTGATCACTGAAAGGTGTTTTCCACAATTGTTTTGGTGTTTTTATGGTTAAGTTCTTACTTATCATGCGAATAGTTGATTTCTATCATAAATGTGTCCTGCTATTTATTTCTTGGTTGAATTGACTTTTAAGAATTTTTCAGTGCTTGTCATTTTGTGGACTGCACCCATGCCTTTCATATGCACGAGAGATTTGAGTTGCCATGGCCAGAAAATTTTGAGATGCATTGGTCTGCAATGTGATGGTTTTGTATGGAAATAGAAGCTGCTGTTTTTCGCTTGTTCTTTTATTGTTGAAAAAGGAAATTCACTAATATCTTACCAAAGGAAAGATGACTTTTGTGGTCCTTTGTTTAACATTTCTTGTTCTATGTGCTACAACAACATGCCCTCTCAACTGCTAAGAGTTACCTTTTTCTTATTGAATGGTACTATCAGAATTTCTCGTATTTTTGATCTGGTATGTACTTAGCTCCAAACTAGGCCCTTTGCGGTTGTCCACCAAGAATATTATTTCATGTATCATGTTACTGTCTTGAATGGATTGTATTGGTCAACTGTGGCTTGTCTATCGATATCTTTATTTGCTTTAATTAATTTCAATATTTTAAGTTTTGTTTTTGTTCGAGTATTGTTTAGAGAAGATCATAAAGTTGATTAGCATTTGAGCCGTAGAATGTTAAGAATAATGAATTTATTCCCACATAAATCGTTGGAATATGTCCAATTGGTTTACAAGGCAAAGGATCTTGCATATGGATCAATCCATCATTTTCTGTAGTATTCTTTTCGAGAAGATTGTCTATCTTCTACATCACTTAATATTAACCTGCTCCCGTCCCTCGGTGTGTTTGGTGCGGTTCACATTTCTGTTGCAAATCTTTGAACTATAATTAGTACTATTTGGATGGCCTTCCTTCATATAGCCTATGATCCCCTCTCGCTTCTCTTCTGATATTTCAAGTTAGACTGTCAATCCCCTTGCGACTCTCGTGATAGAGTAGGGCTCACCTTTGCCCTGAGCCCCAGAGCTGTTGGGACCAACCTATTCAATTCTGGAGTCAACTCCAAACTCTGTGAAATAAATAGTACTATTTGGCTTATTTCTTTGATGAAAAAGTTAAAATAGTGTCTTCTTCTGTATACCTACCTGGCAAAACAATATCTGTGAACACGTCAGTTTTCTGCATTGCCTAAGAAATTAATTCTTCAGATGCACATTGAAAGTATCGTATATGTCTTTCCACACAGAATCCCTCTTTCTCATTCCATACGTGTATGTATCTCTACACTCAACCGTACCTCGTGGTCCCAATTGCCTCTCCCCCCCCATATCTTTGTGTGCATGTGTGCTGTTTGCATACTTTGTGTTTTTCCATGTGGAATCCCCTTTTTAGCACTCCATACCATATATATCACTACACTCGATCATATCTGGAAGTCCCAATTGCCTTGATGCCCTGCTGTATATCTTTGTGTGCATGATTGTTTCCCCAACGGTCTTCTGTATATCTTTGCATCTGTCTGTTTCTATTTTCCTGCCCCTACCCTAACAACCCACCCCAGCCACATCATGCATGATGCAATTACTTCTACTGAGACAGTAAGCAAATCAATGATGAGTAACCATGGATATCAATCAGAGCTACAGTCGTAATTGTCAGCCCACCCTATTCTCTCTTAAGCCTTCTCTTAGTTACTTGAATTGTAACTTCTTTAGGACATCGCTTTGATCTCCTTAATCACTCCTGGTTTGCCATTATATCTGCTGCAATCATCAGAGTGTTTCTCTGATTCTGTGGATATATTGATTACCTAGATACAATAAGCAGCTTCCTCTTGGATTTGCTTCACATCCCTTTTGACTGATAGAAATTTCCAGTGTGTAGCCTCTGGTGCAAAGATTATTCTGTGGAATAAAAGTATCATGAGTATTCCTTGCTGTTAATGAAGTAAAACCAATACTGCATTTGATATTGTGATGCAGTGTATGATTAACATTTGTGACTCATATCGGCTGTCCATTCTTATCACAGGAAAGTGAAAGTGAAGATGAACTTCTTGATGAAGGTGATGATGATGTGGAAGATGAGCATGATCATGAACCAGATGTCCAAGAGCAGCCTGAGCCGATTGTGAAAAAGCCTGTTGAAGTTTCTCCAGCACCTAGAGAGACAGAAAGACAGCTTTCCAAGAAGGAGAGAAGGAAGAAGGAGCTTGCTGAATTAGAGGCGATTTTAGCTGATTTTGGAGTTAACCCGAAAGAGAAAGCTGAGGATGAGCCATCTGGTAACCATGTTCCCTCTCCTTAGGAACCTCATTTTATATTATCACGTGGATAGCTCTTGTAGAAAGGTCCAACTTTTCGTTGAGATTTAAATTGAAATTCTTTTCTTTGTTCACTTGCAGATGTCACCAAAGACAGGAAAGAGGAACAATTAAATGGAAATGCAGATAAGAAAGATGCCCCAGCAGAATCTAAAAGTGCAAAGAAGAAGAAAAAGAAGGATAAGGCTTCCAAAGAGGGTAAGGAGCCTCAGGACCAGGCTAATAGCTCAGATGTTCCCAGTGGACAAGAGGAAGCTGCTGGAACTGAACAGGTGGAGGAAGATGCATCTGCTGTTGATGTGAAAGGGAGGCTTAAGAAGGTCGCATCTTCTAAGAAAAAGAAAACCAATAAGGAGTTGGATGCTGCTGCAAGAGCTGCTGCTTTGGAGGCTGCTGCGAGGAGTGCAAAACTTGCTGCCGCTAAGAAGAAAGAGAAGAACCATTACAACCAGCAGCCAATGCGGTAAGAGAAGATTGTTGGAGCTACATACAGATGGAGATGGACATTCATTACTCAATAAACTTTGAGCTCCTGCCTCTCATTTCATGATAGATGAACTTCGATATGATCTCAGACTCTCTTTTTCTTGTTACTGAAAACTCATTTCTTTTGGTACTCCGACTCCCTAGATCGATTTGTAAAATATTAGTACTTCTTGCCGTGTATCTATCTCCTTTTCTTTTCGGAATCTTGATGGATGTTCTCGAGGTGGAAGTTTTTGTGATGTTTTGTGATGCTCCCCTATCCTGTGATCCTGTTTAATGGAAATCAAGCCTTTTCTGCATCTAATTTAGATGTTCTTTCTCATAGGCAGAAAACCAATTTGCAAAGCTGACTTGGTAATCTGATCTTTGCATTTCACCTGCTTTGTTTATTCCAATATATTGATGTTTCAAAGCCTTATTTTGCATACTGCAGAGAGGCCTGGTGTTAAAATTTCTTCATGGAAACATCTCTTGCTCTTTCCTGGGAATTTGAGTCCTCCCTTTGCCCCCTATTATTTGCTACACTTGTTATTCACTACACAAGTTCCTGTCTTTGACAACTATTCATATTCCTTCACCCCTTAGTTCATAATCAATCCCTTTGGAATGGATTGCATTTGCAAACTACTGAAAAGAACCCCTCTACCAACTTGTGAAATGTTGAGGTGTGCATGTAGTTGGCTACCTACCAAGATTAACTATTTGTTTGGTTCAAGGATTTTATGCTCTCATTGTTTGAGGGATTTCTAATGAAAAACTTCACATCCATGGGAGATTTTATGCTTTTGAATGGACATGTACTCAACTAATGTGATAAAATTGAATAGTTGTAGAGCTCATGGTTTAGTTTATAAGCTATGCCGTTTTATAAAATGCTTTTGGAATTTATAAAATATTAAATTTTATTTTAAAGGTAAGCTCTTAGAGTGCCTGACTACAGTACGATATTAAAGTTTGAGAGAATATTAGTAATAGTAATTTGTTGTGAATAAGATTAAAATTAATTTTAGTAATAAGTTAGGAGCCCCCAACCCTCCACCCCACCCAAAAAAATAAGAGTTTAGAACATTTTAATATCTTATTTTAGATACTTATAAGTTCTACTTTAAAATTTTAAAATGAATATTTTATGACATTTTATAAAATATTTTGAAAATTCTTATCAGATGCATGTCAATGAGACACTCCAATAAATTTATTGAAATTCACTTTCTATTAGTAGAATTTGATCATTCATAAATAATGAATTGATATGGTACATCCATATAATAATAAATTAACAATATAGTCAACATTTTTACAGAGATTAAAATTTAAAATGACAAAAAAAACTATGAAAGTAATCAACGGAGTTTATATACAAAATTATTTGATCATTGGTAATTAATATAAAGCCAACGTCTTATGTTGTGTTTGGCCAATTTTACAACTTAATTATTGAGTATAATTAACATAATTATGTTATTGTATGATTGATGCAGACAATTTCAATGGTCAGTAATAAAATTTTTAGTTAATTCCTCTTTATAATTATTCAATAGGTCAAACCATAATTATCAAATTATGAATTTTGAAGATAGATTATGATTTGATTAATTTTTTAATTTATATGTTTGGGGATAAATTATTTATCCATAAGAAAGAAAAAAAAATAAAAAGAGAAAAAGAAAACTAAATATTTATTCTGACAAAAGTAACTAACGTCATCCTCCACAAAAGGACAATTTTTTTTTCCGTTTCCATTTTTCGATCCTTCTTTATAATTGCAAAATTCTCTCATTAATTTTCCCCAATTAATTTTTTTGACCTTTTTGATTTTTCCTCTGCAATTTCAAGCGATCACGATTTCTAGGGTCTGCGAGTTCAGCCGAAGTTCATTTCGCGCATTCTTGATCCAACGTGTAAGTTTTTGTTTTTGTTATTCTTTGTCAAAATTTCTTGTGTATCGCATGTGATCTTAGTTTAATACAGTTATGATTTCTCGTTATGAATCGATTAAATTTCTTGTGAGTTCTTTTGGGATATCATGATTTGTATAGACGCGAATTTTTTCGTTGATTGGACTTTTATGTGATCGTTCATTTTTTATTTCACCTTAATTTTGCTTTACCAGTCTTTTATTGCATGATCCTCGCGTTTAGTTTTCTCGTTGCTATTTAGTTTTCATGATAATAGTTAAATCGCATTTTTGTGTCCTTGTTTTTGTGAGAATAAAAATTTGAGTTTCTTGATCTTTTGAATATTTATCTTCAAAATTTAGATGAGTTTGAGAGTTTTCTCTTGAGAATCATCATTTGGAGATACTTTCTTGTTCTTTTTAATGTTTTTGTATCCGGAAGAATGAACTATGTTTGTAAAATAAATAAAATGCGTTTGAAAAAGAAAAAGTAATCATTGAGTGCGATAATTTTGACTTAGTCTTTGCTAGTGGTTTCTTGTTGATTAGCATTAAGAGATATAAGGTTAGAAAGTTACTGTTATATTTTAAATTTCAATTAGTTTTGATTTGTTTGGAATCCATGTTATTGAGTACCTTCAGGGGAATGTTTCTGAATTTCTTGTTATGAGTAAGTTAGTAGCATTGTGGAAAAATATTTGTTGATTTTGTGGTACTGTTCATGTTCTCTGTTTTGGAATAATTTGGAGAATTGTCTGCTTGTCAGCATGAAAAATGACTCTTAGATGGTGGTTTATAGGACATTATATCCATTTCTTTCTTTAGTCTCTTCAGAATTGTCCCTGTTTTGGATTGTATTTTTATTTTCATTTCTTGTTTTAGCTTGCGGACTGCTACTTGAGGAAACACTGGTGTGTGTGGATTTAGTTTCTCAAGAAAAGTGGTTGCACATGCATGAAATCAAGCAATGTGAAAGTTTGGTGCTTTTATATAATCAATTTCAATTCATTTTCTTGCAATGGATCTGATCTTTTTGTTATGTTTACTTTTAGAAGGAACTTGATGCTACTTGTGACAGTGATCTCTCTGTATAAAGCTGCCACCATTTTTTGGTTCTCTCCTGCAAAATGTGTTGTATGATACTGCTTAAGTAGGTCCATCATATTTCTTCACATTTCCATTTGCAGCAATGAAGACAGGAGCTTCTTCTTTAAATCCCTATGCAGCATCCTATGTACCACTTTTTAAAAGAGGCCTTGCTGATGTAAGCCAAGCACAAGAATTGAATAGTGGAAATGAGCCTGTTCGGTTTGCAAATCAACCAGAGAGTACATTGCCACAAGGTCAGTACCAAAATGTTTCACAAAGTTATTTCCATGGTGCTGGTGCTGTCCCTACTGCTGAGTTTGCTAAACGGAAGGATCATTATGGTGGTGACTTCTTTGCTTCAACATCACGAAATCCGAACGAGATGCCTGAGAAGTCAAACTTTGATGAAGAATATGACATGGACTTGGCTTACCTTCAGATGACCTTTCCTGGAATATCAGAGGAGTCTCTTACTGATGTCTATTTGGCCAATAAATGTGACCTGGATGCTGCAGTTGACATGCTAAACCAGCTTGAGGTAATTATCTGGATATTTCGTACTTCAACTATTTAAGCTCGACTATATTCCTTCCAATTTTAAAGTGTTCTCTCTATTTCATCTAATTAAGGTTTTTAGCAGATTAATTTGTATTTTTAACTGTCACGCTACAAGTGGATCAAGCTTTTATGTTCTGCCTGTCATTGGTAAACAGTATCTTAACTGAAAAATAATTATGAACTGGTAGTTACAAGATTCAATCTTGCCAACTTTGTGTCATATTGTTCCTCTCTCTGTGTAACTGCTGCAGTTGAGATTCTTGCTTGAAAATACTATCTTCTTTGTTATTTTTACATGACATGCTTGTGTCTCAGTGTGGGAGGACATCTATATGTGATGTTTAGCTTCTTGAAGTTCGAGGTGGATATGATATGAGCTTATTGCACATTGTTCTCTGTGCTGCGTAGGGAAATTTTTGGCTTCCTTTCAGACAAGGATTCAAGATTTGGCTTTGTCCTTGATAGATACAAGTTGCTATATTTGATTAAATCTGTCTCGCTGCGTAATCAAATGTAAATGACATTATTTACATTCTACAGATCTACCCAGATGATTCATCACCTAAGCTTCCTGACACTTTGGACATTGGTGATGTGCCAGAATCCATGCCTGCCAGTGAGCTAGCATCACAGAAAGTAAAGAATGCAAAACCTGAAGCCACAGCTTCAACATCTGCTCCATCCAACTTGTCTTCTCCTAGCTAATCTGGCCAAATTTCGGATAGCAATTTCATGGGTGCTTTTTTTTCTTTTTTTGACTTATGAATATAAACTGTGAACTTGGAAATCTTTTTCTTCTTCAACTATTACTTCCTTTGCAGTTGAGATTAGTGTCCATAACTTTTGGTTTTTTCGTTGTATAGATTGTATCTGCTTGTACTTGTTTCAGTTCTGGGTTCTTTGTTGGTAAGGTGCAACCAATTCTGTGTGTTGTTACGTGCTGACTGAAAATTCTCACATCCGAGAATGATCAGAAATTGTTGAT
Source organism: Jacaranda copaia (assembly GCA_014898725.1). Lineage (NCBI taxonomy): Eukaryota > Viridiplantae > Streptophyta > Magnoliopsida > Lamiales > Bignoniaceae > Jacaranda > Jacaranda copaia. The sequence continues at coordinate 571,645 of JACGDI010005847.1, forward strand.
CTCATTTGGTTCCAACTTAGATAAAACAGAGCATTTTTCAGATGCCAAAAGATTTGATACATTTTGAGTGTGGCAAAACAGGGTTGGGAAATGTTTGTTTTTGTTTTTTATTTTTTAATTTTAAATAAAAAGAATTACATCTGGTTTCCCAACTTATTTATTCGCAGGAAATGGTTCGCAAAACTTGATGGCTTAGATGTGATATATCCAATTACATTTACATTTCGTTTTGTCTGTGTGACAAAAAAAATAAAAAATAAAAAAAAGACTATATATATAACAACAGTTATAGTTCAATTTTACTACATGTCAACCATTTGTTCCAATGTTGTTATTCAAGATAACTATAAAAAAAATTAAAGCACAACATTCATGCATAATTATTTTAAATAACAATGAAAAGATAATTGTAATGTCAAGGCAAAAGCAGCTAGTGATGGAAAGTCTAATAATGCTTTTAGTCGTACTTTTTGATTTCATAATAAAATAATTTTTGTTTTAAAATAAAGATACGAGATTATAAATTCAAGTAATGGAAAATAAATTTGGTGATAAATATAGGAGACCAAAATATGAAAATATTTTATACTGTATATAAAATACTAGGATTTGTTGATTTATATTTAGGTAAGTTGACAAAATTTTATTGCCCCACTTTGAGAAACAAGAAGAAGGAAATCTTTTTTTCTTCTCTATTTTTAACTCTTTTTTCCTCCATATTTATTTATTTTTTGTTTTCTTTTTTTCAATTATTTTATTTCATCTTAATTTTTTAATTTATTCTAAAATCCAAATAGCTACACTAAAATTATTAAATCTCACTTGACACTTTATTATAGAAGAAGCATTGTATAGAAAATTGGATCAAACCGCATGGTTAGATCAGTTAAACCGCCAATCGCCATATGAACCGATTTTTAATCGGTAAGATTTTGAGTAAAAATTAAAAAATAAAAAAAATTATTTTATTTTGTGAAAACCATCTGAACCGGCTATCAAACCGTTGAACCGTTCATGGTTTTTGAAAATCGGACTGGTTCATTTTTTCTTTTCTTTTCTTTAATTTTTAGTATAATTAACACTTTTTTTTATTTTTTTTATTTTTTTGGCCTAATGTAAACCTCCAAAGTTAATATACATTTTGAAAAGGTTAAAACACCTAAAACATTCAAACTGATTTACAAAATAAAGCCCCAATCAAATATAATATTCTAATTTTTAAATTTTGTTAGAAGGTAGAAACTTGTAGTCTTTTACTTAACCTATGTACTCTTTCAAGAAATTCTAATTTATGAAGTTGAATAATATAATTTAAACTCTTTATGTTTCATGTTTGGTAGTTTATTAATTTTTAAATAATATATAAAATGTACAATATATATTATATAATTATGACGTCATGGTTCAATTATAATTTAATTATGATATGACCATCGATTAAATCAGTAAACTATGAACCAACAAACTTTTCAGTTAAATGAAATATTTAATTTTTCAAACACTGATAAGAAGTGAATAAATTTACTTCGCATTATTAAAATTTCAGCACACATTGGATCCTTCCTCTGGTTGGTCAATTCCACTGTAATGGCAAAAAATGGGATGCCTACACCTCTCTTAAATGTGGTGGTACTCTTGACAAAATATTTACATATATGTATAATATTTCCAACCTTCATTTTTTTTTATCTTTTTATTTTTTCCCTTCTATTCCTCCAACAAGACACATAACCATAATAACTAACAGGCCCCACCCCAACCCCACCCCAAAAAAGGGCAATGTCTTTCTGAAATTATTCTTTTGGTTCTTGATTTTCATGCATGCAGTTGATGTACAAAAGTTGGCCAAAAAGCAAGAACCCTTTCAGATTTTTGAAGTTAGAAGGAATGAGGGTCTTTCAGGATCATTAATACTTCTTTTGGTCAAATTCATGAAGAACTTTTTAAGAGTTTTGGGATTGATGATCTGAGAATAAAAACAGAAGCATTATTGTGAGATTGGAAGAAATAAAATAATGGGGGTGGATTATTACGACATATTGAAGGTGGAGAGGAGCGCAACGGAGGACGATCTGAAGAAATCTTACAGAAGATTGGCCATGAAATGGCATCCAGACAAGAATCCCAATAACAAGAATGAAGCTGAGGCCAAATTTAAGCAAATATCAGAAGCCTACGAAGTACGTAATTTCTTTAACCTCATCC
>JACGDI010005847.1:573889-605897 GCA_014898725.1 Jacaranda copaia
TTAATATTATCTTATAAAGAGTTGTGTGTAATGATGTCATTGTTAATCATATTGAGATGCTTCAGAAAATGTTCCTTAATTGAGGGTTGGGGGGGTTTCCGGGGGTGGGGGGGTGGGGATCACCTTTTTGTGTTGCCTATTTTGATTGGTTCTGAGATATGTAAAAAAGATGAAATGAGATTAGTTTCGAAATATTGGTTGTAAGGGATTTCTTTTCTTTTCTCTCCATTTGTTGATTTCTTGGCTTTGAACAGTACAAAGTATATTGCCAAAGTGCATGGGGCCGTATATGGAGTGGGTGAACATATTAGTGAAGGAAATGATCTTTACATAGTGATTAATAAACAAAATACTGCAAAATCAAAAGCAGCTCTAGTTTATAGCCAGAGGTCTTCAGGCATATTATTGTTTCCCGTTCTATTTCAGGTGTTGAGTGATCCTCAGAAAAGGCAAATCTATGACCAGTATGGTGAAGAAGGTCTGAAAGACATGCCACCGCCGGGTTCAACCGGAAGCCAAAATGGGTTCAATCCTAGGAATGCAGAGGATATCTTTGCTGAATTTTTTGGGAGTAGCCCTTTTGGATTTGGATCTACAGGAGCCGGGAGGTCGAAGAGGTATTCCTCTGATGGAGGAGGGATGTTTGGAGGAGCCGGTGGGGCTGATAATATGTTCAGAAACTCTAGCGATGGAACTGGAGCTAATCTGCCAAAGAAACCACCACCTGTGGAGATTAAATTGCCTTGCAGCCTTGAGGAGTTATACACTGGTTCAACAAGAAAAATGAAGATCTCAAGACAAGTGTTGGATGTAAGTGGGTAGGTGTCATCTTTTTCTTGTTGTAATATTTGACACTAAGCATAAATGCACTGGTATGGATCAATGGAAGCAGGTGAATATATATGAATATGGCTTTAATAGACTGCAATGCAATGCTTCGGAAAATTTTGACACATATTTTGCGAGTTGGACGATTTGATCTCCAGTGAAGCATTTTTCAACTTTTAGCTGAATTTTAACTGTTTTTGTTTTGTAGTGTTTGGAAGAGGTGCTTTAGCAGCAAAGATACACTATAAGTTGCTAAATTTGCGACTTCTTGATACTTTTTAACTAATATTTTCGGACAACTCTTTACCTCTTCAAAAAGCAAAAGCTGTTGCAAAACACCTTGTATTCCCGCTTGCTTGGATTTTCATTGCCTTCTTTATCACTATTGCATTTTGTTGCAGGTGCTTAACAACGGAAGCTGAGATATTAACCATTGATGTAAAGCCTGGATGGAGGAAAGGAACAAAAATAACTTTCCAAGACAAAGGAAATGAGCAGCCGAATCAGCTGCCTGCAGACCTGGTGTTTGTGGTGGAAGAGAAGCCCCACAACGTCTTCAGGAGAGATGGCAATGACTTGATTATGAATTATGAGATAACGTTGGCAGAAGCAATTGGGGGCAAAACTGTGGAAGTAACCACACTAGACAACCGGAATTTGTCAATCCCTGTGACTGACATTGTGAGCCCCGGTTATGAACTGGTGGTTTCAAGAGAGGGGATGCCAATTGCAAAGGAGCCTGGCAATAGAGGTGACCTGAAAATCCAGTTTGATGTCAAGTTTCCCACAAGATTAACATCTGAGCAACGAGCTGCCCTCAGGCGCGCTCTGGGAGGTTGATGGTAAAAGGGTTGGTGGATTAGTACAATTTTTTTCATGTATGTACGTTGCTCATTCTTTGCTTCAGTTGATGTAAATCCATGCGTTCATTTGACAAAGCTGCTGCTGGACAGATTGTGAGACAAAACTCTCTATCAAAATTGATTGTATTCATGCTGACTATAACTCAGCTCTACAAGTCTGCATATTGAACATCTTCTTTTCTATATATATGTGTGTATGTGTGCCACATAAGAACTTATACAATGTGGAATTGTGCTACCTTATAACCATTGTAGTTATGACCACTGTTCACTAGAATTTCGATGGTCAACCACAATTTACTAGAATTTCTATTGTCGGTTCTCGTCATTAGATGACCAACTTTCTTAGACATTCCAACACTGGACAGATAGATTACTTTTTGCCAACCTTCTATGCCTGTCAGCACCAGGCTATTTTATGCGTGTTTATGTTAGCCCACATACAAAATGGGCAAATAAACAAGATAACCACACAGATAAGAAAGGTGAAACAAACATCAAAATTAATTAAACAGAACTTCAAATGGATCGAAAAGGAATCTTGGTATAAGAACTTCAATCAGAAAAGTGTACAGAAAGTTATGACATCCTCAGTAGCACGAAGCTAAGTCCTACAACCTAAAACAAGAAATTAGGAAAAGAAACAAAAATTCATTTACAAACGGGTGACTTTGTTTGTACAATTTAGTGCGGTCTCCATCCTGCACTATACAGAGGCCTGGACTGCTGTACCCTTCCACCACTGGGAGCTGCGCAAGCAGGCATCCTAGGTGATTGCGTTTTTGACATGGGAACCATACGTTGATTTGTCAGAAGAGGTGGCCGATGGCCATGAACCACCGCATACTGCTGGCGGTGGACTTGGAGTGGGGCTTGTGGCCGCCACTCTGGAATATCATCATCATCGTAGTTATTCCATGGTTCAAAACTAAGGCCCTTACCATCCACCCAACTCCCACCCGTTGCACTAGTCCCACTTTGGCCATATTTTTGAATTAGCTCTCTCACTTCATCAACTGGGCTGTAATCCATTTTCACGCCATGATATGATGAAATCCTAGGCACAGGTGGGTTTAAATCGCCGGCAAAGTTAAACTCTGGTAAATCATCTTCGTCTTTTGCTGCTGCTGGGCCAAACCCAGGTGGGATATCATCGTCCTCTTGCGGTTGGGGCTCGGGTTTTGCAAATGAAACATTATTAAACACCCTTGTGGGGCCATTAACATTGACATTTGATGAATCTTGCAACCTAATAGGATGAGTCAAAGGTTGATTTTTCAAGGTGTGTTTCTGATGTGAAGATGACTTGGATGATACAATTTTGCTTATATGAGCTCTTCTCCATACAACTACACCAATTATTCCATTTTCCATAGAATTATTGGTCTTTTGATGTTCCTTCGGCAAGTGCTTGTTTAGCATTTCGACTACTCTGGTAGTGGGAGGGCAGAGATAGAGTTCGACGCCGGTGGCCGGCTCAGCGTACCCTAGCCTTTCATCCGCAACGTATGCATCAACAGCCTGCATAGATGAGATGGAAATTATAGCAGGCATACCCAAAGGAAACTAAGTTGAAAAGAAGGATTGACGGTCACCTCAGAAAGGTTAGAGAGCTGATTCTCAGATGATTTGTCCTTCAAAACGAACTGGAGAACCTGCAGATACAGAGAGACAAGTTTTATTGATGCGGGTAGCTATAAGATTGCATTTTGCATGTGAAAATTCTGCAATTATGGCGTAATACTAAGTTTAAACTCACATAATCATGATACCATTGTGGCATTTTATATATACCTAACAGCTTTTTTATCAAATGCCATTTAGTCTTTCCTTTTCTTTTCTTTAATATCATAGAGTGTTTGGCCAAACATTGGCTTGCCCTAAAACAAGATTCCTCCCAGCACATTTACCATAGCTCGGCAAACATCGAACCAAGTAGGAAAGCCTTGTCTGAGAAAAATTGATGCGTTTATTTTACATCCTACTGGGCTTTACAATTTGCAATGACTTTAGTCATTCAGTAATTAGCCACTTCCACACCACCAAGAACACCTACCACTCATCCACTACGATTCGTGATGACAGATTTTATTACAAGGTGTTTTAGTTTGCTAGGCTTTTTCTGTTGACTTTTGCTTGGCTCAAGTTATACGCCCTTAATTGATTTTACTGGAAAATCATGTGGCACAAACTTAGATAAGATTCTTGTTTGGTCTTCATACAAGTGAACGTATACAAATTCATGAGAAATGTAGGGATTATATATGCTGAAGCAAAAATATCCAGCAAAGTTGAACTTTCTGTAAATTTTCTTTCAAAACTTCTACTGTACATCCATACTACTACTACACTAGGATTAGTACCACTAAACAGGGGCAACCGGCAGCAAGATTGCCTAATTTGTAGACAAAAAGCCAGCGCCCAGTGAAGGAGAAGGCAGAAATCAGTTACACAGGAAAGGAGGCGGTGTGGATATACCATGACTGCACGTGTTCGAGACATGGGGAGTTCTTGAAGAAAATTTTCAAATGAGTTGAGTCTAACTCTACCCTTGATTTCAAGAGAGTTGAGCCACTCCTTTGTAGATGCCTTCTCACCACTGTCAACGGAAATTCATGTATCAGAAAAGAGCAATTGTATTATTGTATACATTCTCATCAATAGAAATGGATCCAAGGACTACTAAGGGAGAAATAGGGACAAGAACAGTCAGCAGAGATGGAAGCTTATCTTAATGTATTGGAATATGAGGACTAATTTGATTATTACTGCAACTAAGATAATACCTTAGTTTCATCTTGAAAATTGCATTTCAGGTTATTTCAACTAGTTAATGATGCAACAGGTACGCATATGGAAGAATATATGAAATGCACAGAGGGACAAGGCACATATTCAATACTTTCAACCTAAAAAGACACAAACCTTTGAAATAGACCACAAACAGTGACCAAGGATGATATATTCAATCGAAGAATACCCTCCCAGAGAGAATCAACCTCTGATGTAATACTAGAAACAACCTTCTGGTCGGGACTCCCACTTGATTTCAAAGGCGTATCAACTTCATGTTTCCTGGAAACATCAACCTTTCTGGAGGAAGCATCCTTAGGAGAGTCCAAAGCTTGATCAGAAGCCCGAGAATTGTTAACTTCTTTTGGCCTTTCTTCCTGTGACATTGACGTCTTCTGAAATGCATCTGCTGACAAATTTTCGGAAGGTTCAGAATTAAGGGACTCTATGAACTCATCCAGTGAAACAATTGGAGGCAAAAACGCCGCGTCCTTTAATTCATTCACCATCATTCCTTGCATTACATCAGTCTGCCTACCCAGGCTACCTGAAAAATCCTGGTTTCCTGAAATATTCTCCTGAACTGCAATATTCTCTTCATCTTTAAGACTTGCCTTTGAAGGAGATTGAGTTTCAGCTACCCTTTTGGGTTGACGTTCTGTTAAAATAGACTTCCCACCAGAAACCTCCTCAACAATGCCATCATCATGCTCAAATTCCACTTGATACTCACCCTTGTGAGTTTTCTTAACCAAACGTCTAACATAAACCTCTGTATCAGGCAAAACTACCATCTGTGCCATCTCTTCTGCTTTTGCCATCCGCCACTCTGATAATTCCTTGGAAGCAAGCTCTTCAGCTGACATTGAGCACAATCTTTCCGGTGATATTTCAGCAGACATGACTCTGACTCTTAGTTCAGGGTTATTTCGATCTTTAAGGTTGAACAAAAGAGACCTGCCCTTCTCTTTGTACTTTTTGTTTACACCACAAAATAGTTTGAAAAGTTCAGCCTCAATTTTGAAAGCTAAATTCTCTGGTGTCAAAATTGCTCCCTCCCCCATGTCTCTGTGCCCATCAGCTTCTTCTCCCACAGACTGGGGCTTATTGGCATCTTTAGCCTCTTTTGGCCCCCCCATTTGTGCATCAAAATCAAATGCCCAAGAAAGCCCATTTCCAAGCAAAAGATCATCTTTAACAGAAAAACTGTCACTAAATTGATTGTCCTCATCAGGCAAAATGGAACTCCACTTCCATTCCTGAAAAATGTGTCCACCATTTAAACTGCTTCCATTAGGAGGAATCTCAGCAGATGCCTGAGAATCATTGGTTGTACCAATTACAGCCAATTCTTTTAAAGGAAACACTTCCTCAGAACCAGGAACTTTGTCCCCCATAGCTGAATTGGATTCAGAAACTGGCAACTGCGACCCCAGAGGATTCTCGTGCTGATCCTTCCCAGTATTTGAAACACTATCTGGCTTCTGAGATGCCAAAGCCAGTGCAGCAGCTAGAGACTCCCTCATTTTGGACCTTACTGCTTCAGATGACTCAGGCTGAAACTTGGATGCTGAACTCACTTGGGTGGTAGTTTGTTTCTTTGCAGGCTGCCCATACTGTAAGCCAGATTTACCAGGAACGGAGTCATTCCTTCTCATTTTCTTATTCAAAGAAGATTGAGCCCATAAACATGGAGAGCCGGGATTGGTTTGTGCTGGCATCAATACCTTCTGAGAAATAGAACCGTTCGACATATGTGCAGTCTCAGATTTTCTTTTTATTGGCGATGATGTATTATGTCTGGTGATATTGTTCAGTGTAACTGCATCTTCAGAACCTAGCTGGTTTAACGTCCAGCTCGGGCTTGACCTCATACTGCCACCTGAAGATCCATCATCTCCCACTCTATAGTTTGATATCGTTAAGGTATTGAACCCAGGGTTACCAGGCATTGGCTCTGTGAAACCCATTTGCTCCCCTGCAGCCAATACCCACACATTAGAAGATGCTCAAATCAACCAGACAACAAAGGCATTCATATTCTGACAATTTATGCCACATCACATCAATAAAATGACTGAAATCCTGCACATGTTCTGAATTTCACTCTCTGTACAGCGGCTGAAATACAGCTATGTTCTACAGCATTTCAGCCTCTAAACAAAGAATGAAATGCCAAAACAAAAGGTGTATTGGGTAGCCAACAGAGTTCGGTAACGCACATGCTGGGCAGCCGACAGTTCAGGTTGCTGTGGGCTAGGAAATTTTGCCATCCTATTGCTACCTGAACTGGACTACCCAAAAGCCGCACTACCATCACGAGGCACCCCCTATCTGACATGCTTAAGCTGAGATGTCTTTGCTAAGGAAAGCTCTGAAACACATAGGTAGGTTATAATTTAATTATGAACCACAACATTGGAACACTCAACTCAAGAGTAATTAACACCACATTTGGCAAGCATAAAGTGTCTACCAAATGCAATGAAAATCACTTTTTCCACTTACAACTACTAGTTAAAAGACCAAAGAAATAGAGCAACTTTAATCAAACTAAAAAAGCTCAGCGAAAAGGTGAAAGAGAACAAATTACTATTAGTCAAAACAAAACATGTACGCCAAAATTAAAAGACGACAACAAATTATTTCAAACACCACACAAGAAGTTTAATGATTCACACACAAAAGATGAAGTAGACTTGTACAAAGACCCAGATTCAATTACAATCCGATGAGATTCTCCAAAAGCAAGACCTAAAAGATCTGACTCTGAATTAAAAGACGATATTTACATAAAACTCAATTTCTTATTCCTTCGCCGGTAAAATAACCTACCGCTTCAAACCATTTGGACAGATGTGCTTCCCTATCTCAAAAATTCAATTTCTTCAAAATTCACACAGTTACCAAAGATTCAATTATTTAAAAAAACCCTAAAATCAGCCATGGACGCATTAACAAATACAAATAAAAAAGGATTCTCGTTTTCCGATTAATGAAACGAAACACCAATTCAATGGTAAGCACAGAAAAAAAATTACAATTACAGAAAACAAAAATGCATCTGTATAAAATAAAGGGAAAATTCCAACCTGGTGACGAATTAAAAGATGGAAGAAGCCTGAGTGATGAGATGTGTGTGTGTGTGCGCGCGCGCTCGTGTGTACAGGCAGAGAGAGAGAGAGAGGAGCCGGGAGTTGAGCTTTTCGAAGAAACCCTAGAAAGATCGGTTTGCGTTTTTCCTCTGAAAAAGCGTAGGCGTGCATCTATGCATGCATATATCGGACTGCAGAGGCGCTATTCAAAAGACGCGATTTATATTGATTTTAGCAAAGCTCGTGCTATTGGTAATAAACGTTAGAGAAAATGTCTTTCATTGTGCGGTGGTGAAAAAATTGGCACGGGAAAGGCTTGTGTGGACCTAATTGCGGTTTATGTTCATCAAATTTATATTTATTTGGTTAATCCAATCAAAAGGAGTGGATAATTATTTAACATTATGACTAGGGTTGCAAAATAAATTAAATTAAATTAAACCATATTATCTAAGATCAATGATAAAAATTTTGTTTTTAAATTTAATTTTTTTTTCAATTTGAATTTAACTTTTAATAGTAAAAAAATAAGAAATATACATAAAAAACCAAATTAACCAAATTCGACTATTTTCAAGACTCGATTCAATTAATAATAAAAACTATACTTGGATATAATTTTAAAGCTTAAGCAATAATTGTGTGCAACTCAACTTGATGTATTTGCTTCCCTAATTATGATAGTTGACAATTAATTATAACGTATTGATTGAATATTAATTATCATATCATTCAATTATTATGTGATCATTTTGCCTTTAAAAACTAATATAATTAGTACTAATATTTTTCTAGAATAAATAGCCAAAAGTTTTATCCCAACGCCAACTTGGGGAAGGAGGCAAATAACTAAATTACAAAAGGGCAATATGATAATTAAATATGCAAAGTTGTCATGATTCACTTTTCCTTTAAATTTTCCTTGGTAACTAACTTGGTGCAGCTACACTCTAGCTTCATTCTAGGGAACTATTTCTTGTAGGTGTTGCCACAAAACAAACTCTTTTTCATTTTAAAAGAAAAATTATAAATAAATTTTCGATTATTTTTATAGAATTCAAACCCACATTCATTGTATTAATTGAAACACGAGCTTATCTCATCGAGATAAGGATGAATAAATTTCAAGCTAAATGGGACTAAAAATTAGTCATTCGTTCTCACCGAGACAAAAATGAATAAACTCCTTCATTCCAAATGCGACTAAGGAACGAGCAGTATGCTCATTTGACCCAATGACATAAGTTCTACACGTAAATTGTGAGATTGCGGATTCAAATTTAACAAGCTCCTGAAGTACGTGTGTTAGGAGGGAGGGGGGAAAGGAACAAAGAAATATGACAAGGAAACAAAAAGGGCTATCCCATGAGGGACCCCGCCCCATGTTCCCAACTTGGGAATGCAGTATGGGACAGGCAAGCAGGGTGTTTATATGCTAGTATAATCTGTAAAAATCTACAAAACTGAGAGGAAAAGGGATATTATTGATCTGCAGTTGCAAGAACTTCATGTGCGAAAAGTCCACTGAAGCAAGATGCTTATCATATAATCTGATATTGGCATACCAAAGTACATAACCAATTTGTTCATCATTGTATGAATCGTTCTCTCATATGGAGTGACGCTTAGGTCGTATTTGAAATTAATTTTGCCATCTATACACAGCAGCAGGACCCAAATGAAGAATCCAAAACTATGACAAGAGCATGAACTTCTGGGCAGCAACAGTCTCAACCGTACATGGGCTCCTTGCATCGAAGTACCAACTGAGAAATCATTCAGACGTGTGTTGTATCAGCAATTTATAAGCCGGTGCCATTTCGCAGGTTGGCAGTTGCTTCAGTCAGTGAACTCAAGATTGTCTCCCCAACTTCAGCCTTACAAAGTGGACAAGATGCATTGATTTTGAGCCATTTGTCGACGCATTCTTTGTGAAAGAAATGGGAGCAAGGCAATTCACGCAGTTCATCATTGTTTACATACTTTGCCAAGCAAATGCAGCAAACCTGTGGAGCAGAATACCATGTTACTCTGTTAAGCTGATTAATTGTAATATCAGGAAATTTGGCTAAGAAAAATACCAACAATATCGTAACATAGAGCCTTTATCAGCTACATAAAGTTAACTAGCAGAAGAATGGTTTCTAGTGATGCATGATTGGATGGTAAATTAGGGCAGGGCAATTTTATTAATTTGTCGACATTCAGAAATACTTTCTCAACCAAATCTTCAGTTGAACTTAACATTTTACAATTGTGGAATAGATAAATGTGACAAGCATCTAAGAGTATTTCTCCTTGATATAGAAATTGAGCTTCACATGTCTTCCACTCTCACACTCTCAAGTAGGTCGAGTATTAAAGTCAGTGAAATAAAGTCATATTTCAACAATCAATTTTCATGATTTATGACTGAGATATATGAAACTTACTGCATCCTCTCCTGATATTGCACGCTCTTTTTCTGTTCCAGCAGCCACTGTTCCACCGCCACCTGCACCTGAGCTGTTCTCCTTATCATGGCCACTCTTATTTTTCTTCACTTTAAATTTATAGGTTGGCAGAGAATTAATTGACTCTTGGGTAGCTCCTCTGTTCTGGGGAAAATCTTCTCTGAATCCCAGGACAGAGATTATACAAGGGAGGCAGCAGCAGATTGTAGTGCAGAGAATAAAAGGCATTGCATACCCGATGCAGCTAAAGGCAAGAAATACTATACATAACCTGTAAGTGAAGAAATTTACAAATTGAGCAGATGATATAGAAAAGTGAATACATTTTTCTGTGCGAACGCCAGGCAAGAATGTATTCTCACTTACAGTACAAGAAATTGTAAACAATTCAAGTATATATCCTCACACTACCTGTACAAGTTGGGAGCTTCAGCGGAAGACGAGTGCCCTCCAAAAATCCATACATTGCCAACCACAAACCAAACAGCAAAGAAGCAATCCAAAGCCATCTTGAAATACTCGACAAACGCCTTAAGCCTGCAAGAGTAAGGCCAAATTATTTTTTACATTGCAGTTATCATACTTCAAGACCCCCAACAAAAATAATTCTAAGAAGAACAACACAAATGAAGAATAATATTAGTACCCAACATCAATAACAGCAGTAAATAACAATAGATGTTAAAGCATTTGTCTCTGGTAGCTTGTTAAAACAAAGAGAAGCTGTGACCATTCAACTTTCTAACGTTTCTCACATTTTAACAAGGAAGATCAAATTGTACTTCCTCAACCTGCCTCTCATATGCATATAGTCCACTCATTGGTGGACACCAAAATAGTTCTCACATACTAGAACAGAAAAGAAATTGAACACCACCAGCATAAGAAACTTTGAGAAGACACTGTTCAACAAAGTTCAATATAATCTGGTAAAGAAATAGGGAGTAGCTTTAGAAAAATGCAACGGCAAAGTTAGGGTAAGAGAAAGATCAAACACCCGCCGATCAGGTACAAGTCATGAGATTAATACATGCATGGTTCAATCCCAAGAATAAGTATGCAGCACAGAGTTAACAGTTCTACACTATCAAAACTCTGCCCTATCAACTCATATTAGGGAATAATGAAGTATGTTTATGTATTGCAGGCTGTAGTTCAAAAGGAACCAAACAACTTGAACAATTTGCAAATATGATGCACCAAATATAAAGAAAAACTTTTGCAATATCAGTCACTCTACAGAAATGAGACCAGAGTACCTGCACATACTTGCAAACTGCAACAAATTTCTACACAACATGTTACTCATCTTGTAATCTCTTTACATCCAAGACCAAATCAGGGACCAGATAAACTCATCAAAGAAGTCAGCACTGATGCACAAACAAATAAACTTGATACATTGCAACTTTCAATATGCTTCGATTTCACTAGATGAGAAGTGGACAGGAGAAATAGTGAAATGCATTTCTGTAAGCTGGTAAACCTGCAATATAAGGCAAGAAACCGGCTAACAAGAAAATAAATTGTGAATACCTCGGATTTGGTAATCCATGACTCTGAGTGCCTCTGGCGACTGTACCGGTAGTCCGGCGATCTTCCCCTTCCATTACTCTCCTAGTCAAGGGACCAGCATTATTGTTGCCCTGAGAAGAATCCAGACGGTGCTGAGATGCATCCTGTTCAGAACCCAGGTTTCGATGTTTAAAACGCCAGTACAGAAGGGGAAGGATTGCCAAACAACCAGAAGCATAACCCACAATCCATGCTCTCAAAGGAGCACGAGGATTCTCATGCTTTGACAAAGATAAAACAATAATAGCAGCGATAATTTGGCTAACTGTCAACACTAGCTCCACAGATATCCATAAACCAGAATTTAATGGACTCCTTTGGCGGCCTCGATTATTCCCTCGTCTAATTAGCGATGAATTCCTTGAGTTTGATCCAGCAGAAAAAAGTGGAGGTTGATAAACAGGAACCCTTGAACTAGTAGAGGGCTGGTCTTCAATTCGTTGCTGCTCCAAGCCACCATGCGGCCTTTCTTGGGATGAACTAGATGAAGGAGCATCACTGGTACTAGCAATGTCAATAACATGTTCAGTATCAGTACGGGTATCAGCACGCTCCATTAACAAAGGGATTTTGCTTGCTTGGCTTTTACGATGAAGTCCCAGTATGGGAAATGCCATCCGAGATCACTGACGAGAGACAACGCACAGAAAACATGGGCCAATACTCTAGTATTCAGACTGTCTCAAAATTAAACGGATATACTTTGCAGTCACTCAAATCTTAATGGAGCCGAGTTTTCCACTACTTCAACCAGATTACATAATCCTCTCGTCCTGTTCAAAGCAAACAAGGCAGGGAGGTTAGGATTAACTCATTCTTTTTTCCACGTCTGGAAATAAATCATGTGATTATTTTCATAGGAGAAACCAACCCAAAACTAACGCACACTGAAACTTAAAGAGATTTCATATATTTTCCTCCCTGTTTGTTCAATCATATTCAAGGAACTCGTCACCGGTAACTTTTAACTCTTACTTTGGTACAGAGTTCTCAGCAATCAATACTTCCACAACCCAGCAACAATGGAACAGAATTTGAACGAGCTAACAAATGATAACAACTCTTCAAACAAAATAACACATTAAAACAAATGACAAGATGTTGGGTAGATATATCGAAGTATACTGTCATAATGAACTGGCAAATTATTAAATCTCTTCAAGCTGAACAAACCCTTCAGAACAAAATTCAACAACCTCAAACTATTACTAACACAAGCACATGGAAGCACACCGCACATTTTCCAATACCAAACAATGGTTCATAACTCGATCGTCTCTTTATATCCATTCTTGAGAAATTACAGCGAATTCACGCGCTAAAAAACATAAAGGACGGACAAAGAAAATATTTATCAAATTCAAACTCCAGAACCCCAAAACATAAAATCCCCATTAGTACTAGATCGTTGACCATCTGCCTAATCCATATTACAGCAAAAATAAAAGCAAAATCAAAAAGGAAAAATCTAAAAAACCCCGAGCTAACATTAAATTCAAACCGAAAACAACACAAAAATGAAAAGGGAAAAATAAAATAAAATCCTGACAACAAACTAAACTACCTAAAAATAATTATATATTTCCAAGCTCATATATTCTTATTAATATACGAAAAGCTAAATGAAAAAGTAAAAATTAATACTGACCAGATGACGAAGGTCAGACGAAAGGGCAATCTGATGAAGTTTTCTGCGAATGGAAGCTTTGTATGGTCTGATGACTTTTTTGTTTTTCGCTTTTCGAAAAATTTATTGTATTCACGCGTATTTCTTTTTTCGGAATTATTCTTTTTTTTATACTATTATGACGTCAGCTGAATGCGAGCTGCTCCCTTTTTTATTTATTTTTCTTGGCTTGGGCGGGTCACCTGAGAATATTCTATTTCTTGAACTCTTATTTTTAATTTTCTAGGCTTCGTGTTTGCCGTTGGTTTTTATTTTTATTTTTCTTTTTCTTTTTTTTTCCTCTTTAAATTTTTACAATGTCAGCAAATTTGTTGGAGTACAATTTTTTAATTTTATATTTTATGTGCAAAATTTATGTCATTGAGTTAAAAATTGTTCGACGTGTTCAGTGTTAAGTTTGAAAATAATGCTACATGTATAATTGTTTTTTATTAGAATGAATTTTTAATATGATAGTAAGATTAATATAAATACACATTTAACTGATTATTATGATACTTTTATTATATTTTGAATGTATTGTTTATATTTATTATTTTTTATATATGTAATTTTGGTATATTCGATGTATGTGTTAAAATTTGTACAATATATAATAAATAAAATAAATAATTTTTTTTAGTATAGCGTTAGTCTTTTAAATAATATTTCACGTTTACTTAAATGTTTTATATAAATTGATATAAGATAGCCCAACAAGCCTAACTCATTAATACTCGACCAGGCTAGAGATATGATGTGGGACGACCCACTTACTTAGTAGGCTCAGTCATATTATCAATCAAGTTTCGATTTCACTAGACAATATTTGTTCTATCAACCAAATTATGGCCAATCATCATCAAGAATGTATCGTTCAGTATTCAGCTAGGAAGACTTGAATATAACAGAGTTACACCCTGTCAACTAAAATCCGTAGAGATGTCTCACAAAAGCATTTATCTTGATCAGGAAGGTCAAATCGAGGCAACAGTCTCTCGGCCACATTGAATGTCCTATCAGGCAGCATGCATCTGCATTAATGGCGCATGCCACTACTAGTACCACCTTTTCAGTCGCTAGGTTAGTGCGTGCCTCCAGTGTACTGCCTTATCCTAGATAATTGGAGGCAGCGCCACTTGAAAATAGTACACAAGTTGGAAAAGATTTAAAGATCCTCAAGCAAAAACAAAAGCCCTTATTGTGCAACAAGGACACCATAGACATATCAACCACATTGACAAGGTTATAAATATCTCATTGCCAACCTCCAGTAGAGTTATGCCATTTATCACTCAAAAAGCCCTCACTTTACTGCTCTATCTTTTAGTCGATTATATTGACTTGAGCATTAGAATATCTTGGCCGATAACTCTTCGACAAGTCTGACGTTTACTATTAATTACAAAACTCGACCCTATCACTTTATCAAGCACTTCTATTAACCCGCCACCTGCTTGATTGGATTGAACCTTAGCCCAATACTCTCCCAAACACATCACACCCTCATCATAAATAATGATAAAAAAATTTATGGTAAATGATAGTGTGTAGGTGACACAGTAGTTGTTATTATATACATTGTAGTTATAATGATTACAAAAAAGAAGTAAGAACATTTAAGTATATCGCATGAAAACACACCAAAAAGGTAATATTTACTTTATTAATAATATAGATAAATAAATAACCATTTTTTTATAAGAACAAAAAACCAGTCAAAATTTAGATATGATGAATATATTTTATTCTTTTAGATATCTATACTTCTCAAGAGGAGATAAGTCCTCTCAAGCCATTCAACTTTCGATAAGTGATTTAAGAGGGTATTTGGCTAAACTTATTTTAAATATTTTATAAGCTTTTATATCTTATAAGATATTTTTGAAACTTAAAAAATATGTTAGATCTTATTTTTAAAATAAATTGTTGAAGTGTTTGGATAGAATAAGATTTTGGAGCTTATAAGATGTTAATAATGACAATTTTGTAATTAAAATAGTTAAAAATGAATAAACTTGTGGAGATTTTAAAAATAAGTTAAGGTCTCATTACTTTTTTAAAAAGAGCTTATAAGCTTCTAATATCTTATTTGAGAATCTTATAAACTCTTTTTTTAAAAAAAATTAACAAATATTTTTTATCAATTTATAAGCTCCTAAACATCTTATAAGCTCACCTAAACACCCTCTAAATCTTACTCGATGAATATATTTAATTACTTGGATGTAGGTTGAGCCCATGTAATTTCAATTAAAATATAAAAAAATTGAACCCACATAATTCTTTTAGTTTTCATTGTCTTTTTACACTTTTTTCAATTTTCTATACTATATATAAAGTGAAAGAATTTTAATAATGTGTCATTTATAAATTGACAGAATTAATTTAACTTTAAAAAATAATAACAAGACATTTTTTTTCAAAAAATGCTCGTATTTAAAATTTAAGATTGCGTTAGAGTATATTTTGGACCTATTATATTTTGCTGTTGCTTTTTCATATTACAACATTTATTTGTGCATTTTTTTGCCTTATGGAGCATAGTATATTAAAATACACTATGTATTATTTCATATGTCTTTTTGGCTATTTAAACACAAAATTCTTTTCTTTGTGAATAAAGCTTGTTGGGTCGAATAGTCCAATCGATGTTCTATATTCAATTTAGAGAGAGTGTTGAGAATCAAGAATTTTGTTTTTTAAGCATAATTGCAAAATTACAATAATATGCATCATTTTCTTTTATTAATATGTGTGATTCGCATAATTTTTAATATCAAATCAATAGACAATGAACATAGGTTACCTCTTTAAGCATTTATTGTGGATGCAAACCGATTGCCAAAATTAAATAAATGTCAATTGAGTATAAAAATTTGGTGAAAATATGTGTATATATGTATGTATATATATGATTTAAAATATTCAAATTCAAATAAGTGACTTTATTTTCGGATCGTCATTTGGCCCCATGACATATTTTCACATTTTTATGTACGAAGTTTGATTTGAATATTAACAAATTTTTGATGTGTGTATACTTGCATAAATAAAAATTATTAAGGTGATGTTTGGATACGTTTTGCCAAAATAAAATCATTTTAGCAAAACATATCAAAAATTGTACTGCATTTCTGAGGCAAATTGCATTTGTCTCACATACATATATATTGTATATTTTTATTATGATACATAAAATAAAAAAATATTATTTAATTCAACTTACACAAAAAATTTAATAAAAAATCATTGATTAGGCATGAACAATAAACAATATTCTCTTCAAAAACATAAACAAATACACCAAATATCACCAAAACCAAAAAAAAACATATTATCTCTCTTTTCTTCTAAAATATAAACAAAAAATATGTTATGTTCCCTATTCCTACTTTCATATTCCCAAACCCATGCACAAAATTATTTTTCTTAAAATATACCACCTAAAATTCTTCAAAACATATCCAAACATTCCATTTTTTATTTGGATTTTGGATAGCTCAATTGAGATCAAAATGTTTATATGTGTGTGTGTTCAAATTCAAATAAATACATTGCTTGTATTATTATACAAGATGTCTACAATTATCTAAAAGACTAAGTTAATACTTTAATTAAATTCAAATTTAATACTTGGGCTTCATATTTTTACTCAACACATTTGTCGACTATTCTAGTATTTAAAATTTCAAACCCATTAATTTTATTATAATTGAAAAGAAATTCTTTTTGTGCCAAAATTTATAACATATCCCCCTCCCCCAATAATTAGCTAGAAGTTATATAATACGTTAACTATCATTTATAACTCACATATTTTATATCCATAATAATAATTATCATTATATCATAATTTAATTTAAAAAATTAAATAAATATATTAAAATTATTACTACAAACTTAAATTATACAAAATAAATAAATATTATAATATAATTAAAAATTACAGAAATTTTAACACATATATCATATGTGTTAAATTACTAATTTTTATTATGATTTTCGTGTGGATGGATGGATTAATATTTTTCCTAAGATAACAAACTAAAAAGGAAACTTCTACTTGTAAAATATATAAAAATAGTGGTTAATAAAAAAGTACTGAATTCTATTAAGGGAAGGTAGGTGCTAGATTGGTTGTGTTCTAGACAATTATTTTTTTATTTTATATTATTACAAAAATAAAAAACGTCATTATTTGTATCATTTTTTAATGAAAATATTATCCATTTTTATTTTTCGTACTTATAAAAAAACCTATGATAATGTTTGTTTATAAATTATGTATTTTGGATTATATGTTTTGGGAGAATGAGTTTGAGAGTAGAGTTGGGGAATATGAAATTTGTATTAGAGAATATGATGTATGTTTGTTTATGATTTGGGAATAGTAAAAAAATTATTTTGAAAAAATTTGGTATATTTGTTTATGTTTTGGGAATAGACAAAATCTATTATAATAGTTAATGACTTTTTGTTGAATTTTGAAGGTGTAAATGAAGTTTAGTAGTATTTTTTATTATTATATAGTAATAAAATATTGTGATATGTAAATATATGTATATGTGATGATAATGATTGTGATGTAAAGGATATAAGATTTTTGGTTATTTGTCAGTTAAATTGCAAGAACAATCTGGATATTTTAGGAACCCATTTTGAAAAAAAAAGAAAGGCACGTGTATGGTTATATTATCTTAGAACAATTAAAATCTTACAATACCTATTAATTTAAAAATAATTAAAATTCACTAACTAATTAAATATTATTTTTCTCCCATCATTCCAAGATAACGGGACTCACATAAAATTTAATACTAATTTTTCATCACACTATTATCCACTAACTTATTAAATAATAATTATTTTTCTATTTTTTCAATAATATGAAGCCCACTATGAATTAAACAATAATAATTAATACTATTATCTTAAAATATTTAATATTATTACGTTAAAATATTATTTTCAATTTATGAAAATTTTCAAAATTTTTACAATTCACAATTAATCACATTTTTATTTTTACTGCAAAACAATGGTAAAATGCAAACACATTCTAAAATAATGAAAACAGAAAATGAGAATGAAAACGCAATCAATCCAACTTTAAGTAATTTTGCCAAGTAGTTTGTAGCCCACTGGCATAAGTCTCCCACGTAATGTGGGAGATCAGGAGTTCGAACCTAAACGGTTCCTAATGTGTGTGTATAAATAAATAAAAAAAATAATTCAAATTCAAATGGGCTTTATATGTGTATAAAAATGTATCATTTGTATTTTAATTTATTTAATAAAATAATATAAAAAATGAATTTCTTTACATTAGTGCAAACCAATTATTATAATTGATAAAAACACATGTTTAATTACTTATTAAAGTACGTTCTTGATTAGCCGTTAATATTAAATTGAAATACGAACTGGTTGTCATTAATGAAAGCATGCAAACGGAGCAAACCAAAGGAAATTTCTTGATTTAAAAGCAATTCCGAAAAGGAAATTTTTGACCATAAATTTAGCCGTTGTGTTCCCAAGGCTTTGTCCGCCTGTATAACGCGGGAGAGATTTCTTCATTCTTTATTTTGTTTTTAACCTTCGGTAATCTCGAGTTGGTACATAGGGTTCTTCATGCACGGCGATTACGAGAAGAATTTCGAAGCCTATTCAGGGATTGGGCGAAGATTCTTGAATCATGGGAGTTATAGATTTCGTAAGTTCTTGACTTCTATTTTCCAGTAATTAATTTGTTTTGTTTGTCCTTTTCCCCTTTCTTTAATTCTTTAACTTGTGAGAATTTGATTGTCCGAGGATATTTGAACGGCCAACGACTTCTTGCAATGGGCAATTACGTAATAGCCAAGGAGGGCCTGTTTATGGTCTTTACCGAACTTCCGGTTCTGGTGATTGGGGTTTTGCATTCATTTGATTGTGGGTGAAGTTTTACGGATGTTACTCCAATATTCTAGTCCTTGAAGTATCTTTTCCTATCACTTTTTATTCTGTTTCATTTCTTCAATATGAACTCATGGTAACTTTCCTTGCTTCAATGCGGAATACTGGATTACATCTTAGAGTTTCAGGATGGAATGTAGTTTCAGAGAAACTACGGTATAAAGGATGGAATGCAGGTACAGTTGTTGAAGTGTGTACTAAAGGCACTGCTAGGCAAATGGAATATGGGCTTGTATTGCATGTATGTCAGTTTTTAATATTATTTAAGTTCTGCTCTTGCATATTCTAAAAAGTAGCTGTGATCAACTGCTTTTTGGAACTTCTTCAATGAAGAAAGGAATAATACTCTAAATGTTTTGCATTTGCTTTAGTGTTTTTCTTTTTCCTTTCTCTCAAAGTTAGGTCTCTTTGATTGATCTCTCAGTTTATCCATGACTTTTCAGGAAGGAACTCAAGTCAGAGCATGAAAAGCTTGCAAAACCCACAGGTTTTTATTAGCATTTCTCATTTTCATGTTTTTTCTGTTCTTTGTAGACCTTGTTGATTCAGGATTTTTTCAAGGATAGGTATAGTTGATAAAGTCTGTACAGAGCACTGCTAGGCGTATACAATATGGGCGTGGATGCTAGTTTCAAATATTTTCTAGATTCTGCTCTTGAACATTCTAAGAAGTTGTTTTTCCTGATGCACTTTGAGAGGCATCTTTATTTGGTGGAATATCTTTACAAATCAAACATCTTGCATTGCTGCCAACCTTATAATCCCATGTCTTCACTTTTTGATTGGTATCTTCATATTATTCTTTCTTTTTCAGGAAAATGAAGTAATAGGATTGGTGTAAGAGTGAATGATCCAATCAAAACCCATTGTGGACGGTGAGATATCATT
The DNA here is from genome assembly GCA_014898725.1 of Jacaranda copaia. Taxonomy (NCBI): domain Eukaryota; kingdom Viridiplantae; phylum Streptophyta; class Magnoliopsida; order Lamiales; family Bignoniaceae; genus Jacaranda; species Jacaranda copaia. The sequence continues at coordinate 594,009 of JACGDI010005847.1, forward strand.
GAGACAATATTTTGTTGTAGTTTCTTTTTATCCCAAATACTTCTTTTTTTCTGTCTCTGCCTCTTACTTGCATGTCTTGCAGAAATTGCCTCACAAAACTGTCAATGGAAGTTCATTTTTGAGGTTCCTTTTTGGACGAACAAGCAGTAGTCCAAGTCTTAAGTACGTTTCCCCTTCTTGCAATAATCTGAAATGGATCATTTAACCTTCCTACTTTCTTTGTCTCTGTTGTGCTTATGCATCTTGTATCTTGGAGGTCCCACAAAATGCACAAGAAATTTCTGGTGTAAATATCTTTTATCTATTCAAGAAATCCAAGAAATTATTTGCGAATACAATGAAAAAGGAGAAACACAATAGTGAATTATTTCATACCATGATAATCCTATACTTTTGTTGTGGCATCAGGTGAACTTCTGTCTGTGGAAGGCACTTTCTGCAGATTACTAATAGGCTCAAATGGCTAGTGAACAAAATGTCTCGAGGAGTTTGCTCTATATTCCTTTTTCAGTTATCCATCTCTTTATCAAGGGTTTCTTTCAAGCATCATATCTAATGAAGTAAGCATATTTAGTCATATAATTCTTGTATATTGGACTGATAACTATGTCGATCATATATCCTTTAATGTAGGTCAATGAATATAACTTTAAAGTCTGTTAAACTTTAAAACAGTTTATTAAAATTAAGTTCTTTCTCATGCTATTTTGGAATGTGGTTATCCCTTAATGGTTTCTTGATTTTTGTAGGATGGACTGAAGTCAGGGTAATTGATGCAAACAAAAACCACCTGCTTCTATTTGGTATTTTCTGGAGCATCATCTGTATGTTCGTTTTACATCCTGTTGGTGCAGAGTTTTGTCAGGCATAGGCAAAGGGACAGGTGCAGGTGATAAAACCAATTCAAAAATACTATAATGCACATAGAGTATTGGCTTCCAGAGATATCTAAAAGAGGGATCTGCTATTTATGCTTGTTGGTTTTTATCATCTTTTGTTCCAAAAATTGAGGAGAGAGCCTTACTTTATTGGTGGCAAGTGCATTGGAAAAGTGATACAAATAGGGTAGTGCAGATTGAATAACCAGATATTTGGAAACTTGGTTTCTGTACAAAGTAACATCCCCTATATGAACTGTATTTTCCTGTTCTACCTTTTTGATGCACGAGTTGCTATGTGACCAATTTAGTAATCTACAAATATTTTTCTTATGTTCTGTAATGCAGATCTTTCATTTATGATCTGTTGTCATCTAATCCTATGCGAGTGAAAGATCACACATGAGTTGCTTTTATTAGCTGTAACTTGTTTTAATTATGTAAAGATGGATCAAGTTTGTTTCTTCTTGTTATTATTTTAATTATTCTTTTTATAACCTTCACTCTGGCAATTTATCACTCTTTTGCAGGTATGGTAGCCCAGTACTGAACATTAAGTGGCATAAGATTCTGAGCATTGAAATTAATCAGCACCAGCAAACACATTGTCAGGATTTGGAACCCTGAGATGGTGAGAAGTTCTTTCATCTTCTTGAGTTTTATTTTCATCTGACGTTTCTGCTTCAACTTCAATACTCACAGATTGTCATATCATCTTATTCAAATTAAGGTGTGACTAAGACATATCAATTGTTAATAATTAGAGCATGTGGATGTCCATTGTTCTTCATATCCATTCTATCTTACCTTCTCACAGATCAAGAGGAAGTTGCTCAAAGTTAATTGGATTCTGGCAGCCTGACTTCTTGAAAAGGAGGAAGAGCAGAATGACAAGAATGGTTTCAGAAAAAATCAAAGAAAAAGAAAGGTCTCAACAGTGAAGCTCTCAAAGCCGAGAGGTTTACGGCTATGTTTGAAAATTAGGTGCTCCAAATTTTTGTCTATTATGACTTGTGCTTGCTTGTCATTATTGTTAAATATGACAAAAGGTACTTTTCTTACTTAGGGTTTTTCGGAAAACAGTCGAATCTTTATAATCATCTGGACATTAATATGTGAAAATGCAAAAGGAATGATAATTATCATTCATGTGCTCAAGTAGGTGGCACTGTGAAATGTTTAGGATAAAAAATCAACTCTGCGAACAATGAGACATGATATGTTGGCTGATCAAATGCTTGAATTATACACAAATATGTTGGCTGAGAGTCGATGCTTGACTCGTGGGTGGCGGTTGGATTATGGATGATCAAGTTATAAATTTCGTTTGTTCTTGACTTTTATTTGCAAGCAATTAATCTATTTTGTCTATCCTTGTCCCTTTTTTATAATCCTTAACTTATGAATATTTGTTGGCCAAGGATATTTAGACGGCCATCTAGATCTTGGATTTCTTTGGGCAATATCAAGAATGACACATACTAGCCATCCATCGATCAAGAAGAGCCTATTTGTCATCGTTACCAAACTTCTTGGTCTGGTGGTTGGAGTTTTGCATTGCTCTAAAAATTGGTGAAGTACTATGGATGTTACTTTGATACTATTATCCCTGAAATACCTTTTCCAGTCCCTTTTTAGTCTGTTGAATTTGTTAGTTATGAATTCATGATAACTTTGCTTGCTTCCGTGCAGAACACTGAATCACATCACACCATCATGACTTTGCTTGTTTGCCTGCATCAGTAAATCAAAGTCTGGTAGAAGCTGTTTTTTGCTTATTGCTAGTAGTGATTTACTTTTTCACATGTTTATCTTGTTGAGATGTGCCTAGTGAACAAGTTGTGTTTAATGCAATCCAATTACTGTCCATCGTCATGTTATTCATGTTCTGGTGGAATGGGAACTTTCATATAGGTGAGTTGGTTGTGTACCAAAACCATACATTATTGTTTGATGTACTTCTTTCTTAGAGTTGCCTTGGACTTGACTCTTAAAACTCTAGGTCTGTTAATTGATTGAGAATGGTCCAAAGCCCAGGAAGGACTAGTAAGAATACTAACTTTGGTGGTTGGTTGGTGATGAATCCTATCTCGTGCTTCAAAGCTTTTGTAAGCTTCGATCTGTTATGGAAACTTGACAGTTCATTTTCTAGGGATGATTTTAAAGTGAAGTTGGGTTGAAAAAAATCCTATCTTGACACACTGTTGGAGATTCTTCAAGTGGTGGGTAATTGAATGGAAAAAGCAAGTTCCTTTGGAAACCTTCTTAAAATGATTTTGACTGAAGCAGGAGAAACTGACATGACAGGTAAATGCATACAAGATTTTTTGGTTTGTCATGCTTGTGTCAAAGATTCAAGGAAGATGATGACCAATGACCTAGAAACGAATAGAAGGGAAAAGCTATGGTCATTTCTTATTCTTTCTTTTAATTAATATACTTGCATTTCTATCTCTCTTATTAGCAAGAAAAAATGGAGAGATTGATTTCAATAGACGAGACATTAGCCACAATATGGTGAACTAAGTTTGGTTTAAAATGAAACAAGGGAAACATACGGACTATTGAACGACATAATAGCTTGATATAATATCTTGGCCACATCAGTGAAATTGTCATAATATGCAGAAGATCTTTACTTTTTCCCATAATGATTTCAATATTTTATATGATTTGTCTCTTAATCTTGAAGTAGCTTGCTTTTATAGCGACTTTAAAAAGACAAAATACTGATCATTTGCTTACTTAACTGCATCAGTGGTGCTTCAAAGTTTGGTAGAAGTCTTTTTTGCTTATTGCTTACAGCAATTTATATTTTTATATATTTACCTCAATGAACAAGGGGATAGTGCTCAAGCCCTTTTTTCTTAATGCTGATAGTGGTTACTGTTTATAAATATGTTATTATAGGTCATATACTAAACCTTGACACAAATTCAATTACTGGTGGATAAATGATTGGTGGTTCTTAGGCTTTTTGGTGAGGAAGATTTCCTCTCTTTTTAATCTTACCATGTAGTTCATGTGTTGCATGTTTTGTCCTTATTTTTCATTTAATTTAGGACAGTGGTATTTTATGCTTTTAAGACTAGAGAAGTAACAATGAGATTCTTAACAGGGTTGTTTAATGGTTGTCAGGACAGCTGACATGACGGCCCCAAGTTATTGGTTGAACTAGAGGTTCTTACTCCCTGCAATATGGATCTAAGTAACTATGTTGTTTGCAGCCTTATGATATGGAGATATGAAAGGCATAAAAAAGCCAGAAACCGACCAACTGGGAATCAATGGGAAGCTGCATGGTGTCAATCCATTCCATTTGGCTACTTGCCTATAGGATTGTTGCCTTTTGTGTCTTATTAGCATTGGTTATTGCTGATGCCACCATCCATATTGTTGGCATATTCTACTTTTACACTCAGTAAGGCCTTTAAAATTTGTTTCTTCATTTGTGTGCTCAGGATTTGCTAGTTGATGAAGCCCAATTCAAGCATTTGATCATTTCACAGTTTTATTCCATGTTTCTTCCTTTGTTTAACAGGTGGACCTTTGCTTTGGTGACCATCTATCTTGGGGTATGTTACTCATACTTTTCCCTTAATTTGATTGCTTTTGTAAGCATTGGACACTCCTCATATTTTTGTTAATTAGTTGGATTTGTAATTTAATGTTCCATTTTTATGTTATACTATTGTAAGAATCAGATACTTATTTGTTCACTTGTATTTTGTAGCTAGGATCTTCAGTCTACATTCATGGATGTCTGCATCATGGCCATGAAGAAAGGGATCATTGGCACAGATGCAGAGCAAGGCTCTCACCATAGAACCAAAACTGGGAGAGAATGATGATATTCCCAGCAACAAAAGAAGCCTGAATCACTGTGATGACCTTAATTCTGAAACTGCATCTGTATGGGAATATGCCTAGGAAATAATTTTCCAGGTAAGTCCTCCCATGCTATTATATTTTACACATTAGCACATCACATATGTCTACTACTGATTATTGAGTTGTGAATCGGTTCAATGATAATGATGTGGCTCATATTGAATTAATGAAACTGCATTATGGTTCAGTTTTATGTTCTTGTTATATTTTCTGATCCTGATCTTATCTTTCCTTTTTTTATTTCTATTGCAGGTGTGTGCTGGGGCTGTGTGGGGCTCACTGATAGTTTTATCTTCAGTTTTGTTATAGTATCTAGTGGCTTTCTTGCTATATTAAGATGAATTCTAATAGAAATTGGACTCTTGATCATTTTCTGGGGACACACTTGCTATCAAAGCTGGGGGAGCTGATGTGGCATGGAATTTGTGAACTATTGCTAGAGGCACATGGGAATGTACTGATCTCTAAAAATATTTTTGACATGGAATTCACAAGATATAGTAAAAAGTAGAAGGTTAAATATTTATTCATTTCTTTGATTCAAAAAACTTACTTGCATTACCACATCTTTACTTGTGGTGACTGGCTATATGTTGTTTTGACATACTTGATCTAGTTTTATTATGAAAAATCTTAAATTTATTAGTTTAGGCTTTGACATAGACCAATATAGGAATGTTTGTGTGACTCAGATTTTTGGTATGATTGGAATTCAGATGATAAAGGTTAACCTGGAATCTTTTTTATCAGCTTTCATGTTGCTAATAAATTAAAGTTGAACTCAAGAATTGAACTCAGGTATTAATTTTACAGTGTTTCTTTTACTTATATTTTGATAGCTACGATTTTAGATACTGATTCTAGAGTTTCAAATCAAAGATCCCTTTGCTTGTGCATTAATTAATCAATTCAATCAAATTTCCAATATGGTTGAATGTGCTCTTGTTTCTTTTTTGGTTGTTCGATAGGATAGCTGCTCTTTATTTATTCCCACTCCTTCCCCGTCCATCTGCAACCTTCATTTTTATGTTGCCCCAATTGTTGAAATAAAAGGTTAATGGAAAATGCTCATATGCATCTATCAGAGAAAAGGAAAATGCAGGTCTAACTTCATCAAATTTCTTGCATGTGGGTAGTTGGTCTTTATTGTCCTGTTACATTAATTTTAGATGAATCATTTTTCTCTTGCAGACAGAACTAAGCTGTGGCAGACAGGAATGTGGGGATAAACCTTGGTAGCATTTGGCTTTTGGGTAATGATGCATTTTTCTAGGGAGTGTTGTTGATCAGGGTGTTAGGAAGTTTGAAGATATTAAAAGTAGTACTTATTTGTTGCTAAGATATTTTCTTGTATGATCCTCTCTGGCAATATATTAGCTTCCTTCTTGTCCATTTTGGCCATCTTTAGCCAGATAGAAACCACTTTTTCTGTTATACCTTTGAAGCATGTAACCTATATCTGTAGGAGCTTCTTTTTTTTCCGCCCCAGAAGAAGATAATTTCTCCATATGTTCATTTACTTCAAGTTGGAAACCAAAGTTTTCGGTAATCGAGGCCTCCTAGGTGATACAGTAATTTGGGCGAGTGTGGATTCCTGTTTATTGTTGAAGAGTTTTGTTCCATTAAATCACACCTTATCTCTTCTGTCCACTTATGAAGTCCTAATACTGCCACTTATTAGTGGCAATGTGTCAACCATCTCTCTAGATATATGACCTTTTTTTAAGAGTTTCATGTGCAGCAAAAATACGCATTTGCTGAATTAATGCTTTTCATTGTATGTTGTTAAGTTTTAGGATACAAAAGGCGGCTTGATATCAAGGAACATATGATAGTGTCATGTAACACTTATTTAAATTGAATGGATTGAGTTACAGATTATTATGTTGTAAATTTCATTTTTCAAAAGCTATAGATTGATGCTTGACTCATGGAAGGCGACCAGACATCATAGATGATCAAGTTCCTGATTCTGTATATTCTTTACTTTTATTTTCAAGTAACTAATTCTTTTTGTTTATAAATTTCCCTTTTCTTTAGTCCTCAACTTGTAAAAATTGATTCTCCAAGGATATTTGAATGGCCATTCGGATCTTGGATTTCTTGCAATGGTCAATCTCAAGAATCAAAACATCCTAGCCTTTCATCGATCAAGGAGGGCCTATTTGTGTGATCTTTACCTAACTTCCTGGTCTAGTAATTGGAGTTTTGCATTAATCTGATAATGGGTGAAGTACTGTGGATGCTACATTAATACTGTAGTCCTTGGAATATCTCATACAGTCCCTTTATAATCGGTTGCACTTCTTCATTATGAATTCATGATAACTTTGCTTGTTTCGCTGTGAAATACTAAATTACAGCTTAGATTGATGACTTTGATTGCTTTTGCTGCATCAGTACTTCAAAGTTTAATAGAAGTTTGTTCTGTTTATTGCTAATAGTGATTTACTTTTTATATGCTTAACTTGTTGAGATGTTTTATATGACTTATTTTGTTTGATGCAATTCTTTCTCAAAATTGGCTTTTTGTTGGACATGACTCTTGAAACTCTAGGTCTGTTAGAAGACCTATTAGAAGACTAAGTATGGTGGTTTTTTGGTGATGAAGTCTAATCTTGTGCCTAAAAATTTTTGTACGAGACTTTGATCTGTAATGGAAACTTGATGGTTCATTTTCCATGGACGATTTTAAAGTACAGTTAGGAGACTGACATGACATTGACAAAATCTTATCTTCAGACATTGCCGGAGATTCTTCAACTGGATGGGTAATCAAAAGGAGAAAGTAAGTTCCTTTCCTATCCTTTTTTGCAACTTATGCAGTCATATTATTGAATTTAACTATTGTTCACTAGCTATATGTGATTCTCACCTCCTTCAATGTGATTTGATCGTGGAAATCGTAATTTTATTTCTTCAAGCTTGGATGTTGAAGACCTATACAATGAATGGATGCTCAAGTGGCTCAAATTCGGTGTGAATCGAATTCACATGAGTTTTTCCTAGAGTTTGTTTCATCAACTTTCAGTTAATACTAAAGATCATGCTGAAATACTAGGACATTTCATTAGGTTGAAGAGTTTTAGCATTCTCTATTCTATGGACTAAGGAATGTTTTCTATTTCTTTTTGCTCTCTTCTTAGATGCTGAACATGCAGGTAGCTTTTGTGCTTTGGTGTATATGCAGCTCCTCTTGGTTTTCATTTGGTGAGACATTTACCATTCTGAAAGACAAAGTATGTTGTATATTTTAGCTTCAAGATAATACCAATAACTCTGCCTCTTGTACTTTACAGAATTGTGTGACAAAGATGTTGATGGAAATTCATCTCTGAGCATCCTTTTGAACTTTTGCTGGACATATAAGCAGTAGACCAAGTCTTGAGTATGTTTCCCCTTCTTGCAATAATGTGAAATGAATCATTTAACCTTCCCAGTTTCTTGCTAAGTTTTTTCCTTCTATTTACTTTTCCCGGCTAGAGCTGGTATTTGGTGTTTCCTGCATTTACCCTGTGGATAAGAGGACAGCATTAACCTACATAGAATCCAATTGAAATTGGCATCTGTGCCAGCAAAGGTGCCCCTGAGCAGGTATAAACAGTTTCTTATCCAAGAACTTCTTTATCTTCCATCTCTTCATTGAAACGACCAGGATATGAAACTTTGCAAGAGATATATGTATCAACTTCTCTCCTTTCAAATTAGGCATTAGCACTCTGCAACGCAAGGATGATGTTAGAAAGAAGGTTCATGCGGATAAGTTTGCTGAATGCCGACCTCATTCTTTAGCAGTTGCCTGACAGGTTTGCATATACATACTGGATTCTATCAATGCAACTAAAATTTTCAGGTCTTCAGTGTTCTATTTTCAGTTTAGCTTCCATTGTCTTCTCCAGGAAGTTCCTGAGAAAACAAAACAGAGTTCAGGCAGACCATGGCAACTTGTTGGTTGTTAGCTTTGTTTGATCCACCTGTTTCAGCTGTCTACTCATTACATTTTCAGTTGGTTATTGTTTTAACTTTTCTTTCCCGATTCAGGTGACCAGCTTGACATAGCCAAGGAAACAAGCTGGAAGCTTGGAATGGGAACAAACAAGTACCAGTCTTTGTTGTTGCTTGGCCAAGGCAAGACAAATATGTTACAGGACTTCACGTGGTTGAGTTGGTTGAGAATGCTGTTGATTTTGCTGGAGTATTTCCAGGTCAGTTTACTTTTAATATTTCTGACACATAGATGTCAGTTTAAAATTTAAAAAATAAAAAATAACCTTCCCAGTTTGTTTCTCTGTGGTGCTTGTGCAGCTTATATCTTGGAGCCCCATAAATGCACAAGAAGAACTTTGTTGTAAGCATCTAGTCACAAAATCCTAGAAATTATTTGCGAATTGAATGATAAAGGAGAACAAAATGGTAAATTACACCACATCATGATAATCAACTACTTTTGTTGTTGCATCAAGGGAACTTCTATCTGGCGGAAGGTACTTTTTGCTGATTACTAAGAGTGATCAGCAATGCTGTATGTTCATCTTATTTGAGAAATGGCTAGTAAACTAGATGCCTTCATTCTCTGGAGCACCATATCTAACAAAGTAAGCATATTTAATTATATAATTCTTATATATTGGACTCATAACTATGTCTATTGGATGTTCTTTAGTGTAGTTAAATGTATATGGCTTTAAAGTTTGCAAACATTAGAATAATTTGTTGAAATAAAAGTTCTTTCTCATCCTATTTTGAGATATGTGGTTGTCCCTTAATGATTTCTTTATTTTCTCAGGATGGATGGAAGTCAAAGTAGTTAATGCAAATAAGAGGCCCCTGTTTCTCTGGCATTTTCTGATCATCATTTCAAGGTTCTACATTTTTTTACATCCTATTGGTGCAGAGTTTTGTCAAGCACCGGCACAAGCTCAGGTGATAAAAACAATTCAAAAATACTGTTATGCACATAGAACTTGGGCTTCCCTAGATATCTAAAAGAGAGAATCTGCTAGACTTGTGCTTGTTGGTTTTTATATCTTCTGTTCCAAAATTTGAGTAGAAAGCCTTAATATATTGGTAGCAAAAGCATTATGAAAAATGTGATAGAGATCGGGTAGTGCAGATTGGATAACCATATAGATATTTCGAAACTTTATTGCTGTACAAAGTAACATCCCCTACATGTGTATTTTCCTGTTCTACCTTTTGATGCATGGGATGCAATGTGACCAATCATCTATGAATATTTTTCTGATGTTCTGTATTGCAGATTCTTATTTATGATTTGCGGTCATCTAATGCTATGCGAGTTAAAGATCACACTTGAGTTGCTTTTATTAGCTGTAACTTGTTTTAATTATGTAAAGATGGATCAAGTTTGTTTCATCTTGTTATTATTTTAATTATTCTTTTTATGACCTTCACTCTGGCAATTTATCACTCCTTTGCAGGTACAGTACTCCAGTACTGAACTTTAAGTGGCACAAGACACTAAATTCTGAGCATTGGAATTAATCAGCACCAGCAAAAAGAGTCAGGATTTGGGACCCTGAGATGGTGAGAAGTTCTTTCATCTTCTTGGGTTTTATTTTCATCTGATGCTTCTGCTTCACCTTCAATATCCGCAGATTGTCATATCATCTTATTCAAATTAAGGCGTGACTAAGATATATCGATTTTTAATAATTAGAGCATGTGGATGTCTAGCATTCTTCATGTCTTCTTCTCTTTGCTCATGTGCTTGAACTTGCCAACTTTAAAGTATCAATTTACCAAGTGCTTTAGAATGTATGAGAAATTGAGTTTTTTCTAATTTCAGGGAGAAGGTATGACTAGCATTGAACCAACTGCCAGCAAAATTAATGCATGTGTCCAAAGAAAGCGGATTGATTTTGTTGGCTTTGCACCGCAGACAACTACCATCTTACTTCACACCAGCCCTTGGACCTGCTCTGACGTGGTGTTCTTATTTAGAGAATTTAACGGTATGATCATAGTATGTGCTTGGCCATCATGATGAACAGATAAGCTTTATTTGATATTAATCATTAATCTAATTTGTGACTGTGTAGAAAGAGCTTTAGGAAGGTGGGCAAACAGCGATTTATGATAATTACAAATTTTTGACAATAGAGGACCTTGCAAGCCTAAAGTGAACTAATTTGGTTGGGATGAATCTCCTACGGTCTATATGCATGGTTTCTTTATGGGTTAAATTTTTTTTACCTCTCTGTGTTATTCAAAATAGGTGATTTACCCTCCTGTGAAAAAAAAAAAGGGTGAAAAGCCCGCTTATGTTTTTAAAATTTGGATTACTGCCCCCTTCCATCTATTTAAGTTGAATTTTATATTTAAAGGATGAAAATACCCTCATATATCTATATAATTACTTTATATCCTTATGTTTTTCTTTTTTTTATTTAATCTAAATTAAATAATTCCTTATATAAATTAAATACTATTTAATATTTATACAATTATATATACATACATATATATAAAATTATCAAAACTAAATAGTTTAATATTTATAAAATGCATAACATATTTATGTATATTAAATAATAAGTAATATTTATAAAATTATACATACATACATATATATATAAAATTATATACATATAAAAAATTATATAAATATATACGTATATAAAATTATATATAACATATCTATATGTATAATATATTTTTTTATTTTGTTTGATCTAAAATTAAATAATTGATTTATTAAATATACAACATACTTATATAAATTAAATACTTTTTAATATTTGTAAAATTCTATATACATATATATAAAATTATCAAAATTAAATAATTTTATATTTATAAAATATATAACATATTTACATAAATCAAATATTGTATAATATTTATAAAAAAGTACATACATGCATATATATAGAATCACATATAGATAAAATTATATATATGCATATATGCATTATTCATAACATATTTGTATATATTAAATACTATTTATTATTTATAAAATTATATATACATACGTATATATAAAATAATATATATATAAAAAATTATATAAATACATATATGCATATAAAATTATTTATATCATATCTATATATAATATATTTTTTTATTTTGTTTAATCTAAAATTAAATAATT
>JACGDI010005847.1:610493-631250 GCA_014898725.1 Jacaranda copaia
TTTTAAATTGTGCTTATTCTTTATAATCTTAATTGTCCATGTTTGCAACAATTTCTTAGAATTTGTGAAGAGACAAAGAGTTGAAGAGGGGGTTAAACACATAGTATTACGGTGTTGAAGTAAAAAGGGGTAGTTTTGTTCATGAAAAATTAGAGAATATAACTAAAATAAATTGGGGAAATTAAGTCATTTGCAATTAAAAATAATAGAGGATGGAGTGTCGGAGGTAAATTGTGGAGTGCAAAAATCAACACCCAATATTTAACCAACTAATAAGAAATTTCCTCTTGACAGTGGCATATGTTATATATGAAAATCCTATATGTGAAAATAGGTGGAGTCATCTATGAAATGAAGGGTATAAAAGAAGAAAGAAAAGAATATACTATAGGTGTAAATGAATAGACTGAAATAAAAAATAAGAAGAGCCAATAAAATAGAAATAATAAATCGTAATGTAAATAAAATTCAGGTTCGATACTATGCAATTTTTGGTATATCATTTAATATTTTCCTACTTCTATGAAAAAACTTGGAGCTTTACATAGAGCACTACTAACAATAATTTTGTTGCACCAAGAGATCATTTACTAAGAAAAGCTCTTGTCTAGCTTGATGGATGTCATGAATTTGCTTGATACAGCATCAAAGTGACCATAAGGAAATAAAACCAATGCACAGGACTTGGAACTTGGTGATTAGTTGGAATTGAAATGGAATTTTTACTAAGTTTATTTCATCATATTTTAGTGAGTATGAAATAAATTAAATGGGCACTTAAATAAATGGATCATATTGGGTATATGTAAAATTCTAAATATCAAATATATATATATATATATATATAGCAAACATGATGCTTTTTGATTCCTATGTTGTTTTATTTGGATTTATAGTATAATTAAACTTCACAATATGGTGAACTAAGTTTTTTTTTGTTTTAATGAAAAACGGAACATATAGATTATTGAATAACATAATAGATTATTATACAGCATCTTCTGTAAGAGAAAATTATTTAAAAAGTATTTTAAGTTGATACACGAATAATAAACAATTAACTTTTTCCCATTAGAATGTTTGGAGATTTTGAAAGTTATACTTATTTCTATCGATAAGTCTTTTTTCTTCTATTTCTTCAACAAAATATAGTATAGCCTCCTTCATTTTAGTTGTTATTAATATATTTTTTTTTGCATTGTTCTCTACTTTTGGCAATCTTTTACTAGAACCAATCTTTGGAGGGTGCAACTAACTCTACCATTTTATCAAATATTCATTTACTTCAAGTTGGAAGATGAATGTTTCTGTAATTAAAAATCTTAACAAATTAATTCAGAATCAATATGTCATTTTTACAGGTTGACAAGTAACCTCATTTTAAAGTAGATAAAATTATTTTTATTTTATGAGTTGATAAAATTAATCTCGATAGAATTTAATTATGCATATTGAACGTGTCAGAATTAAGATGATAAGATAAATTTAAAAAAAATAAAATTATTTTATACAAAAAGGACCAGGAAAAAAAAATGCCCACCAGAAAATAGTATTGTAATTGATTGGATTGGGCTGGGCCCTTCTAATTGGAGGTGCCCCAACACATTGCCTGTGGATTACTCCACTTCTGTTGAGTAGTTTTGTCATTGTACCACCCCCTCATTTGATTGCCCAACCAAATCAGAGTAAGCAACAAGATTACATAAAAGGGCAAAAAAAAGGAGAGAAGGAAAAGAGGGGGAAAAAAAGGCCATTTATTGAAAAATTGATAGGTAATATTTGGATATGAATTGCATATTTAGATTATATGTTTTGGAAGAGAGATTGAAGAATGTGACGTATGTTTGTTTATATTTTGAGAATAATTAGAAATTTATTTTGGTAAGTTTTGATATGTTTGTTTATGTTTTGGGATGAGATAATTTTTACTGTAACAATTAAATCGATACTTTTTTGTTGGATTTTTGGGGGTGAAAATGAAATTTAATAATATTTTTTATTGTATAAATAATAATAAAATATATAACATGTATATGTGATGGTTGGATATGATTTTTTTAATTATAAAAATAATAATACAATATTATGATATGAATATGTATGTATATGGGGTTTTTGGTGATAAGTTAATTGATTTGACAGAGAATATAAGAATAAATATTTATTATTTTGGTAAAAAAGTAACTCACATATTTGGTTATATTTTCCCAAAATGAATTCACTTTGGCAAAATATAATCAAACATAGCCTATAACTTTTGTGTTGGTATTCAAATGCTGAAAGTGTTTATATGTAAATAAATAAGAAATAACCTGTTATTTAACTCAAATATTTCTAAGAGTGCACAAAATCAAAATGATATAATTAAGAGTATATTAAAAATAATAATCACATATTGTATTAAATTGGTATTTTATTTATAGAATAACATTCATTTTGACAGTTATTTGGCAATTCTATAAGATATTCACAAGTCATGCCAATTATGATCTAATACATAAATTAATTGATTTTATCAAGCTATTTATATATTGTATAATATTAATAATTTTAAAGTAAACAAATAAGATATAAAGTAAAATCTTTTTCTTGTTTTCTTATACAATTTGATGAGTTTAAAATTTCATCCCCCTAATGTATTAATATACAAATACACAATCATCTCACACCAAATTACTACATCAAAGAAATTTATGTTAAACTATTATATGTTAAACTTGTGTGATTGCTCCTATTTATCGAGCGCTTAATAGTTTAAACGTCTCATATAAAATGTGAGGTTGAGAGTTCAAATTTAATGCACTTTTAATGCAAATATACATGAGTAAAAAAAAAGTACGTAAGATTTGCTAAGCTGTCATTAGCTTAATGGTGCCACTTTTACACTTATATATATAATTTAAAATTTAAATTTTTAATAAATTCTTGGGGAATGTTTGATTATGTTTCCCCATAACAAAATTGTGTTGGGGAATCATAACCAAATTTATTCTCATTTTCTCTTAAAAAAAATTTTTTTTTTAACAAAATACTCTCTGCTATCTTTTATTATATCCAATTTTTTTTCATTTTTCAATGTGTATATACGTATATTATATATATCACATATATTTTATTATTATCAAATAATAAAAAAATCATCCAATTTTATTTTCATTTCAAAAATTCAATAAAAAATTATTGACTTAACTGTTATAATAAAAAAATCTCTCTCTAAAATATGAATAAAAATATCAAATTTCTTCAAAATTAATTTTTTATTATTCCCTAAAATATAATTAAAAATTAATTACATTCTTAACATAATTTTTACATTCTCTAAAAATACATAATAAATATATAATAAAATCACACAAAAAATATAAACAAACAATTACTTTAATGTACATCCACATGCAAAATATCAAAAAATATTACGTGGTAAAAAAGTGCATCTGCGAATATTCACCCATTTGGTAATAAAAGCAAGATGCACTGCCTCCCAAATGGTTTTACCTGAAACTTTTTACACTTTTAACCAGTTCTTTCACTGGAGGGCTGCATCATTTGCAGGGGGGCACAGTGAAAAAAGTGCACTCATCATTCTATTTTTCTGTTCTCTCTTTTCCTAACAGGAAGAAAGAAGAAACAAACAAAACAACTCAATTGAAATTATTGAGTTTTGATCCCTCTCTTCTTTCCAACATCCACCACCATCCATGGCAAAATTGCATTATTAAGCCCTGACACACACACAACACGCACTAGTTCTTCCTCTTTCTCTCTCTTGCAAGTACAGATACAGATGAATATAAAACCCATGTATAACTGAAGATCCAACTTTTCCCTGTAATCTGCATGTGTGTGTGTGTTTTCTGCCTTTTTTTTTAGCTCCCTATTTGAAGAATCCTAGGTGTTTTTATTTTAAATAATGCTACTTTTCTGCCCTTCAATCCATTGATTGAGTTTACATGTGGTAGTTACTGTTTGTTATGCATGCTTACAAGAACTGTTCTGATATGATTTTCTTTTGTTGATTGCTATAATGGGTTGGTTTCAGATTTTTGCTTGATTTAACTGAAAATTATTGGCTTGCATTGATGATTTCTGGGATTTTTTCTTTTTGGGGTATCCATTCTGACTTTTTTTCTTCTGTGTTGTCCAAAGACCTCATCTTTGTCTGATTTTTTGCCATAATTTATAGCGCATTTTTCCCAGATCCCCAATTTTGAACTTCCGTGCATGACTCCTCTTGGCTATTGCTAATCTGCTCCCTTCATTCCAAATGTCTTTAATTTGGAAACCCCTAAAGTTCCATTAATTTTTTGGCAATTTATTTAACTTTTCCATCAATTGAGGAAAAAGCTTGAGAACCCAGAATGTGGAAGCAAATTATCGGTAAACTCCCGCGGAAATCACAGAAACCGGAGCAAGATTCACCTAGAAACCCTAACTCGGGCACTAGCATACAGTCCCCGGGTTCAGGCCGGGCCAATGCTGCCAGCCCAGCTGCCAAACGGGCTTCGGCTGCAGTATTTCCAGCCAGTGTGATTGCAGGAATTGAGCCGTTGCTTGCCTTTAAGGACGTCCCTAGTTCACAAAAAATGAATCTTTTCATCAGTAAGTTGAGCCTTTGCTGTGTTGTATTTGATTTCACTGACCCTGCAAAGAATATTCAAGAAAAGGAGCTCAAACGAGCCACGTTGCTTGAGCTTCTCGAATTTGTATCCGACAATCCTCCCAAGTTCTCCGAGCCTGCAATTTTAGCATCCTGCAAAATGTGCTCCATTAATTTGTTCCGTGCTTTTCCACCTAATTGTCGGTCGAGTGCCACAAGTTCAGGTGAAAATGATAATGATGACGAGCCAACTTTTGATCCGGCATGGTCACACTTGCAGATAGTCTATGATTTCTTGCTCAAATTTGTGACTTCAAATTCTGTGGAAGCGAAGGTCGCAAAGAAGTATGTGAATCATTCCTTTATATTGAGAATTATTGATTTGTTTGATTCAGAGGATCCCAGAGAAAGGGATTGTTTGAAGGCAATTCTTCATAGGGTTTATGGGAAATTTATGGTTCACCGGCCATTTATACGAAAGAGTATAATCAATGTGTTCTATAGATTCGTTTTTGAGGTGGAGAAGCACAATGGGATAGCAGAGTTATTGGAAATTTTTGGAAGTGTGATCACTGGATTTGCTTTGCCTCTAAAAGAAGAGCATAAGATATTCCTTTGGAGGGCTTTGATTCCGCTGCACAAGCCGAAGTCATTAGGGATTTACTTTCAGCAGCTTTCATATTGTGTGACTCAGTTTATTGAGAAGGAGCCGAAGTTGGCTAGCAGTGTGATTAAGGGGCTGTTGAAATATTGGCCAATCACAAATAGCCAGAAGGAGGTGATGTTTTTGGGTGAGGTGGAGGAGATTCTTGAAGTAATTAACATGAATGAGTTCCAAAAGGTTATGGTTCCATTATTCTGTCGCCTCAGGCACTGCATAACTAGTTACCATTTTCAGGTAACTTTTTCTTTTTTGTAGCAACCTTTAGTTCCAGTTGTTTGCTTATTTATTATAGATGACACGTGTTATTTTTTTGTTGTATTAATGTAGTTTACTGTCCATAGTTGGTAGACTTGTCAAAATATCCATGTTTACTATGAAGTATAACATAACGAAGCATAGCTAATAAGCATTTTTTTGTTAATTTTGCTTTCTTCTCTGGTATCAATGATTAATTGATGACATTTTATTTGACTATGTAGAATCTAATACATATTAATGCTACTTGCTGACGTAGCCAGTTGGATGCTGGATAATGGCAATATAGTGGTATTAAATATGACCAAGAGGTATCACTGTTTGGAAAAACTAGCTATTTGTGCATTTTGTTCATTTCTTATTTAACATCCTTGCGTTAGTACGTTTTAAGTCAACTATTACATGATGTCCTAGTACAAAGCTGTCTTTATCACAAGTTTGAAAGGAATTTTGTTGGTTTACTATGTCTGTTAATGGATTTTAGGGGTGTTCTTCGGATATACAAAGTTTTGTCACATGTTGCTCAATTCTGTAGGAGCCCGTTAGATGTGACCCGTGGCAGATGTTATTGCCCTAAGTTGTTGTCCTGAACTTTTCATGCTATAACATCATATAAAAACTCAAGATTATCAGTTAACAAGAATTGGGAACAGCATCTGAAGAAATATGAGCATAGCTGATACAAGAATGTTATAAGATGAATATGTAGAGAAAAACAAAATAGATGGAGGGCATCCCCAAGAATTGATCTAGCTATTACCAACATGAGGGTCGTTTTGTTTTATATGTTTGTTTAAATATTTACTTATAAGCTGCAAAACTAGGGGGACACCAACTTATTTATGTTACTAGGTTCCGTGTTATTGTGGAAGGGGATCTGGACGATTGTGTTTCGCCGATTAATTTGTCTCTCTCTTGCACTAAATTTCGTTTCCCCTCTATTTTATTAGACAATAGTGATCATTCTTTATCAATGTGTGTATTTCAAATTTTTATTCTCTTGCAGGTAGCCGAGAGGGCTCTGTTCCTTTGGAATAATGACCAAATTCTTAATCTAATTGCACCCAACCGGCAAGTTATACTTCCAATAATATTTCCAGCTCTGGAAGTCAACACGCAAAAACACTGGAACCATGCTGTCCTAAACTTAACTCTAAATGTACGAAAGATGCTAACAGAAATGGACGATGACCTAATCTTGGCTTGCATTTCAAATTACCAAGAGGAACGAGAAAAAACAAAACTAGCAGCCGAAAAGAGGAAGGAAGTTTGGGAGCACTTAGAAAATGCAGCTCGTCTCCAGCCAATTGCTGAAAACACTGCTGTTCTGGTAACTCCTCGAACAACCTCTGCTCCCTGTGTATAGCTGTTGGGCTTGATGTGTGTCCAAAAATGTCTTTCTTGTGCATTGTGGGTTATTTTGTTATAGTTATGGTTGTTGTCTGAAGGTTGCACATTGTTGTTGTTACGAAATCTAAACTTCTACCGTTTAAATATGTGGTCTTCTTCCAAATGAAGGGTAGTGGAAAGGGTATCCTAATTGGAGATCCTCTAAACTAGCATCTTTTGTAGGCTACTCTTCGTCTTTCTATTTCTGTTGTATCTTTTGCAAGTCGACAAGTGGTAATCTTTGCTGTCTGTGTCATCTATGTGTGAATGTGTCTGTCTGAATGTATTTAGGAAGTGTATGAAGCAATTTGCAGTTGTCTAATCTTTTACTTCTGTCTGAAGTTATTGTTTGGTTGGAATTGCATGCATATAACTAGGATTTTCAAGTAGTTCGGGAATTAGAAAATTTGATGATTTTTTTTTTGGTTGTGTGTATTTATACACACGTACATTAGAAGTTTGATAGGCAGTAGGCTCGGACCTTGACCTCACACTTTATGTGTGCGACATATGCCATTAGGCCACTGACCATTTGGCAGGAAATTAAGCCTATTTTGTCCTGTTTTGCAACATAAGAAGCATATTTTTGGGATATATTCTGCAAATTTGATGAGTTGAACTCCTGGGTTTTAAATTTTAAGTTGGAAATGTAATATCACTTTGAAAATATTTACCTTAGCATTTATTTCCCACTGTTTTAGAGGCTTTTGTGGTCAAAATTTATTTAAAATATTTATAAACTTCTTTGACTTGTAAAATATTGTTAGAGTTTACGAGATATTTAAACTGTATTTTCAAAAAAGTATTTGGATAAAATAGTACTCTAGATAGTTACATGATCAAATCAAAGGAGTTCTTTTAGAATTTCAAAGAATAAATTAATATCTCATTACCTTTTTAAGATGCATGTATTTTATCATATGTCATAGAATTTTATCGATTATCTTATGATTGTTTATAAATTCTAAAACATTTTATAAGCCATCTTGAGGAATTTACGAGATCGATCAAATATCTTTATAATCTAAGGGCAATGATTAACCTACAAATATGAAGAATTCATCATTTCATTGTCAAGTTTTAAAGCAAATAAAACTATTCAAAAATATCTTAAAATAGAAAAATGGCCGGTGGTGCAAGCGGAAAGAATGTAAGATGATATTAGTTTTAATTTATTTTACCAACTATAATTCGAATTATAAAGTAAATAAAATAAAAAAATTAAAAAAAAAAGTCGATTTGGATATTTGCAAAATTATTGAAACTATTGAGAGCAGCTCCGAATGCAGAAGACAATAAAGATATAGTTCAAGATCAACTATGAGAAGACCAATGAAAACAAATTGGTAAATGGTATTAGATAGGTTAATCAATTGAGAATCAACTATTTATCTATGCATTTTTATAGATAGAATTAAAATGATGCAAATGAAAATTATCAGCTGCCGAGGGTATAGTTGCTTTACTGCATATTTTATGAGTTGTAGTTTGGCCTGGGAGTAGGAGTAGCATAAAATGCTGCTGCAAGGAGGAATATTTTGTTTGCCAATTCCATAAAATCAAAACTCTCTGAAGATAATTCTGTTAAGCAATTCAAAATCTTAATTATTTTAAAGATTGTGTTTATTATTATATTTCTATTTGAAAATTTTATTCGTTTATTTTCAGTTTTTAAATATTAATATTCAAATAAATTAGATATAGTCATTTGATAAATTGTTTGGTATATCAATTCCCCCAAAGTTGATGGTCTGGCCACGCTTGGTGCCACGACATGATTGATAATTATGATAGGGACATTTTATATTCCATAAGTATTGCATGACCGAATACTTAAGAATATAATAGTTTCGGAATTTTCCAAAATTGACAAATATATATAGCCCAACTTAAATTTTTATTGTAACTTCGACCTAATCTTATTGTTCAAGAATTCATGTCAAATGCGCATGTTGTACATAAAAGCCTAATAAACAAACTCAATGATTCAATTCGTGTCAATCTCCTCAATAGAAATATATCTTTCGAGCAGAAATAATGATAAAGCAAGAAACAAATTATGAAAGAATAAATTAATAATGATACATATACTGTAATGATATATATTCAGTCGATAGTTGATAATAAATCGTCTAAGCAAAACTTTGGAATTTTCAATTAAACTGTCACATTCCACACAAGAGCAAAAGAAAGACACATTTAGATCATTTTTGTCCTCAATGTGCAAAATGGAGAAACCTAAGATTGTTTTGAATAATTAAAGAAAGTTGTTGAACCGAATATCTTTTCAGTTAAAGACTTGCCTAATTTTGTCAAAAGGATCAAGCTAGTGTTCCCTCTCTTCTTCATAAATCATTACCTCGTTTTAATTTATGACTCATTTTGTCTGTTGGGGCACACTTTGGATAATGACTTGCAACAACAAATGACTAATTAAAATTATAAACTTCAATAATTGTTGATGAGACAGTAATTTTTAAAAGACTAAAATATAAATTTTCTTAAAATAAATTTATCAAAAGCGTCCAAGGGTTTGTATTCCATTTATATGGGTTGACCCGACAATTCAATTCATACCTGGGAATTAAGACAATTCTAACCCTTCACTCCTGCCACGTGTAAACTTGCAAATTTGCAATTATTGCCACCTCAGTTGAGTAGTGCTTGACCAACTGAACCGTCAATACAAATATTCCATCATTTATTGCTTACAGGATCATCGAAAGGAATATGCTTTCTATCTTCCCCTCTTCAATAGCCCGATCTATAAAACTCTAGAACTCACGACCAGCTCTTCGTTGGCTGCTCAATAAACACTCACCTGAGCCCTTATCACTATTCGACCTTTCGATTAGCAACAAATCTACTGACGTCATTTCTTGCAACATCAATTGTATTTGAAATAAATAGAAGAATTTGTGTATTTAAAGCGGATTTGAATTTTGTTTTTTTGCAAATTTTGTGGGTTTGATTTTTGACCAACACTATCAACAAGAAATCCAGAAGTTTGGCATGCCTTTCCAAAGTTTTTTTCTTATTTTCTACAATAGTTTGGCATGCCAATCTCCAACACAACAAAAGAATTAGAATTCTTGAAAATAGTAATAAGAATATTGGGCTTATTTGAAAATTTTCTAGTTAAAATAAATTTCAAATTCTCCAGTTCACCTTAAATTATTTTCAGTATTGTTCTGGTGATATTAAAATCAATCTATTATGAGGTTCATTAATAATTTTAGTTTCAATTTCTTTTTTCAAATTCAAAATGTAAAAATTTTCCATAGTTAGTAAGTTTTATTCCTATCTATACAATTATATATAACACAGTTTTGTATTTATCTAATTGTGCAATTATTAGTAGCTAATTATTATCTCTAACCAATATATATGATTGTATCGTATCTCTAATTTTCTTTCATCTGGAAAGACTGGAATTCAAAATGTATTTGATAATGTTTCATAATCTTTATCTGATAGAGGATTTGATATTATCTATATGATATTATATATGTTGATGAGATAATATCGAAGATGTTTAGCTGTATTAAAACTCTTAATACTTTTTATACTTAAAATACAATTTAAAAAATGAAAACACATCCAAGTCTCAAATAACTCTCATACAATCTTCCAATTTCATATCTCGAAGGAGAGAAATTACTAAGTATCTCCATAAGATTTTTTCTATGTAAGTAAAGAAAGATATATTGCTATTTAGTTACATTCTTCCGTTGATTTTGTTGTTAGGGTTTTAATTGTATGTTTTGTTGTTATATGAAATTGATTAATTTTAGGTATTGATGTAATCCATGTGCAGGATAAAGGAAATACTAAGAAAATCAAGAAAAATATTGAATGTGTGTGATTGATTTACATCAAAATCACGAGGTTTGTTCTTTTTTATTATTTAATTGACAAATTTAATTTATAAGTTTTGTGGAATAGACAATCTACTCAATTATGATAATAATTTTTTTATTAATTAAACATCAAATTCAGTCATGTTCATCCCCTTTATGATTATTAACTTTATTGTAATAATCAAGAAAAATAATTATTTAAATATTAATATATGTAAATAAGTGGGGAATTGCTTGTAGAGTATATAGTGACGAAGGCTTATGAGCAGTAGCAAGTAGGTGGATTTTTTTTATCCTTAGAACTAATTTTAAGCATATTTTATTATTAATTGATTTGAAAAACTATGAATTTTTTTTATTTATATCTTAAATTAATTTAATTTTGAATATAAATAATTACTTTAATTAATATTATAACTAGCATGTGTTCGGTGTGATGCATTGAAATAATTTCAATATTGAAATAAAATAATTTTAAAATTATTTTAATATTAAAATTATTTTCGATGCATTGTACCAATCACAAGCTAGTATATATATAATGCACAATATTGGATATACGCATGACTCTGACATTATTCAAACACATGTTTGATACGATAATAATACCAACTAAAAATTAAATAAAAGATAAAAATTAATATTGTATCAGCATGACTATCAATCATATCTGGCACATTCATATTTAAAAAAAACTTTATTTTGGGAAATTTACAAAATTTGTGGTTAATAAATAGTCATTAAATAACAAATTTTCAACTAGCTAATGAAGTCGGGGAACAACATTGTAACGATCATGGTATTTTAATGATTTGACAATTTTAAATATTGAATAGTTAAATTCAATATTTATTTTTATTGGGGATCCAAATAATGAATTTTTTTTTGGGTTTTCAACATGTATTTGAATTTAAGATATATTTATTTTAATGTTTAATGTTGACTTTATTTTTTCAAAATTTTCTGGTGTTGAATATTTCGATAATATACATACTTGATTTTAATGAATTAATAATTATGTACATGGTTGTAATATTATAGCTGTGTAGGCATCATGCCATATGTATCCTAAAATTTTAAAATTAAGCGCATTGTTGTGTTTGTGTTACTGTGTTAATGTCTTGCAATAAGAAATCGAGTTAAACAAAAGTATCATTTTACCGGTTCTTTTAGGGGATCAATAGGGTAGATAATAAAAAGCAAACATGAGCAATATATTTGATGAGGTTGAAAGCTGTTTTTAGTGAATTGGATTTTGTTTGAGCTAATTCAACTATAGAGATCGAATGATCCAACAGTAATATTTTCTTGGGCTGATATTTGCAACTAATAGCAAACGTCAGACTAGCCGAGGTGCCATCGGCTAAAGCACTTCGACGTTTAAGTAAGTATTGATCGAGTAAGATAATTGAACAGTAGAATAGGAGCGTATAATATATATGGCATATCTGGAGGGTGGCTGGCAATGGGGTATTTATAACCTTCTCCAGGTGGATGATATATGTCCAAAATACTCTTATCAAGTGTAAAGGGCTTTTGTCCTTGCTGGGAGCTATTGGTCATTTCCCATCTCGATACTATTTCATGTGACATCTTCTCCTGCTTTCAAGGGTGAATAGTACTCTAGAGGCACACCTCCTGACAGAGTTGGTGGCAAAGGCAGTACTGGGGTGACACGCGCCATTAATGGGAGGCACGCTGACTGTCAAAGCATTAAATGTGGCAAGGATATGATTTGGTGCTAGAGTTAGCACTCTGATCAATGGTGATCAACCAGACAAGGTGGTCGACTACAGAGATGGCTGAACGGATTAGGTAGTTTGAAACCTCCCGTCGAGTAGGGTTGAGAACTATTTGCTTAACCAGGCGGTTGTGGTCGAGTGACTCGGCTCAGCTGAGTCCGGAGGCATACTTGGGCTTCAAATGCTAGGTGGGCCTGAAATTCCTCTCTAGAGTCAATAGCTTATTAGGCTTGGCCTGTTGGGCTATTCCATATCATGAGCCCCTCTACTTGCGGTTCTGATCGAGCTTGTCAATGAAAGGAGTAGGGAGTAACTAACTGAATAATGGTTATGCACCTTCGACCAAGATTTTTGAATTCTCAACTGGGGTTTTTGAATACTCAACTAGGACTTAGTACATTTAATGTGTCTGTTACATTATGGTATACGAAGCGCCAAGGGACGACTATAGAATTATTATTGTCGCTTGGGTTCTTACATTCGAATGCCCATCAATAGGCAGGGTAAAAACATTCATTTTCCACTTTTACTGAATTCAGTCTGGTCGATTCTTGCATTCAGAGCCCTTAACCCTTTTTGCATTTTAGAGCTTTCCAACAAAAAGCTATAAGTTCTTCCTTGAGTTTCTATTTTCCTTTGTTTGCTTTTAAACATGTTGAGTTTATTAGATAGCGAGGACACTAGGTCCCACAATGCACACTTCCATGGGGAGGTTAGGGATGAGAGTGTGTCTAAGAGTACATCTGACAGCTTATTGAGCGATAGCTCGACCTCCAGCAGCTCGAGTGTTAAGAGGGTTGTTTCTGGGGGCAAGGCTGGCCTAAGTGAAGTGCCAGCATTGTGTGGTCGATTGTTTACCCTTGACACTATAGTGAGATAGTTTCCAAAATCACCCTTGCTGATGTAGTTCGCATTAGAGAAATATACCATATTCCTGAGGAATATGAACTTCTGGTGCTTGAGCCGGGGGATAGAATGCATCGACCTTTGAGGGGTGTATAACAGTATTCAAGGAAGGATTTAGATGTGGCCTTAGGTTCCGGCTAGCACCTGCAATAGTCAACCTCCTGGGGGGCCTTGAAGTTTGCATAACACAACTCCTGCCAAACTGCTTTGCCACTGTATATAGTTTTCCTGTGCTGATGCATTTATTTGGCCAGCCAGCTTCCTTTGCCAATTTTTTAAACCTATTCCACCTGCATATGTCCTGAAAGTCAGGTAGCACTGAAGAGTTCAAGTTTTATTACTTGACGATGCACATGTGTTGAAAATTCCTAGTAACCCCCTCCTCATCATATGGCCAAGAGTGGAAAAAATATTATCTTTATGTTCAAGTGCCTGCTGAGTTTAATATTTTGAGAGGGTGGTGGAGAGAGCATGTTGAGATGTTGGGAAACTAAATGTCGAAGTTGTCCAACACTTTCGTTAGGGACTTGATTGAGTTTGGCCAGATTAAGGCCTCGGTTCTGATCAAGGAGAGATATTTGGTATTGGCCGGCGATAGTGAACTTGCCCGCAGGCGATCAACAAGGTAGAAATCCTTGTTGACTGTGATAATTGTGTATTTTTATGTCTTTTTGCTCGGTCTAATTACTCTTCATTTTATCCTTTGTTGGCAGATCAAGAAGAGATCATGGCTCGTGATTGATAAGAGGTATTAGTTAGGGCCTAAAGAAATAATGAGCGCCGTTGGGCAGCCGCTCGACTAGATGCAGCTTCTGCGGCAGAGGCAGCACCTTTGACCACCGCCCTAGCTGTACCACAGATCAAGCAAGCGCCCCAACCCGCTTGATCATTGGAGGATGTTCGCAGCAGCCCTATAGGTTGGGGCAAGAGACATATGGCTAAGTAGAGAGGCTTTACGCCTAAAAGGATAGTGGGCAATAGAGGCAAACAGAAAGTAGCCACCAATTATGACCTGTTCGGCAAGTGTAGTGACGGTGTCCTATTTCAGATACCCAAGCTATCGTCACCTCGATTCAGAATTGACCCCACCATGGAGATGATGAATTCAAGCTTGATCATATCATTGGGGACGACAGGTGCTAGTGCACTCAAATGTAAGGTGGCTGGGCTCTTTGCTGCCCACCAGTGGAAGTTCAGGTCGGTGTGCTCAGGGCTCTGGCCTACCACTGCAATATGGTAAGTGTGAGGTCAATTATTTTCTCATCTAATTTTGCCTTTTAAAAAAACTTTATTTTTGGAAATTTACAAAATTTATGGTTAATAAATAGTCATTAAATAACAAATTTTCAACTAGCCAATGAAGTCGGGGAACAACATTGTAATGATCATGGTATTTTAACGATTTGATAATTTTAAATATTGAATAATTAAGTTCAATATTTATTTTTATTAGGGATCCAAAATGATGAAGTTGAAAGTCGTATTTAGTAAATAGGGTTGTGTTTGGGTTAACTCGACTAGACAGGTCGAATGATACAATCGTAATATTCTTTGAGGTCTGAGTTCTTCAACAAACAGAAACGTTAAACTAGTCGAGGCGCCCCCGGCGAAGCCATTTCGATGCTCAAGTTAGTTTTGGTTGAAATAAGATAATCGAACAGAAGAGTAGAAACGTGTAGTGTATATGACATTACTTGGAGTGTGGCTGGTAGTGAGGTATTTATAGCTTTCTCCTAGTACATGATATGTCTAAGATGCCTCTATCAAGTGTAGAGGGCTCTTGTCCTTGCCTGAGACTTATTGGTCATATCCTATCCTGGTATTATTTTAGGTGGTATCATCTCCTACTTTCTAGGATGAACAGTAATTTGGGGGTGTGTCTCTCTGCCAGAGTTGGTGGCAGAGACTGTACCGGGTGGCACGCACCATTAATGCGATGGTATGCTGCTTGTCAGAGCATTAAATGCGACAAAGATATGAGTTAGCGTCGGAGTGAGCACTTTGGTTGACAACCATTGAATAGACAAGGCGATCGACCAGAGAGATAGTTGAACGGACCAAGTGGCTTGAAGCCTCCCATTGAGTGCAGTTGAGAACAATCCATTCGACTAGACAGTTGTGGTCGAGTGTTCTAGCCCAACTGGGTCTAGAAGTGATGTTGGGTTGCATGTTAAGTGGACTTGGGGGCCTTCCATGAGGTCGATAGCTTGTTGGGTTCGGCCTGTAGGGCTATCACATATCACAAATAATGAATTTTTTTTTTTTGGATTTTTGACATGTATTTGAATTTAAGATATATTTATTTCAATGTTTAATGTTGACTTTATTTTTTCAAAATTTTATGGTGTCGAATACTTCGATAACATACATACTTGATTTTAACGAATTAATAATTATGTATATCGTTGTAATATTATAGCCGTGTAGACACCATGCCATACATATCCTAAAATTTTAAAATTAAGTGCATTGTTGTGTTTGTGTTACTGTGTTAATGTCTTGCATTATAGATCAAAATAATTATGCAATAGAGTTAAACTAAAGTATCACTTTACCAGTTCTTTTAGGGGATCAATGGGGTAGATAATAAAGAGCAAACGTGAGCAATATATTGAATATTGATTCAGTGAAGCACAAAACCATGCACGGGTATAGAAATAGAACATCTCTCAAAAAATAATAATAATATTAATAATGAAGGAAGAAAAATTAAATACAATATCAAAAAAAGATAAAAAAAAAATGAAATTATAGTAACATCTCTCATTAATTCTTTCTATAAGGCTTACTTTTCTCTACTGACTTGCAACAAAACCTTCTCCCTGCAGCACACATACACACACAAGAAAAATAGTCAACAAGAATTAAGAAAAGCCATAATAAAATTGCAGAACAACAAAAATTGCTCACAAAACGAGCAACAATAAACAAGACTTACCTCCACAAGAGGGAGTAGCAGTTCCAATATGACACGACCTTTGATACCAATGAGATTAGCTTATATATATCTGTGTAGAATAAGTAAATCTTTTAATGCCATTCCAATATGACACAACCTTTGATACCAATAAGTATTTCTCCAATACTTAAAGGGATTTTCTCCAAAAATTCCATGTCTTCAAGAACAAGGCTCTCAAGATGAGGAAAGTGGACCTTTTCTGCTCTCCAACACACCAAATAATTATACTTAATTTCCAATGACTTCAATCGGAGAAATTCCCCTTCAATTGGATTCCACTCTGACCCTTCGAAGGCATGGTCATGAAGTTTAAGCACTTCAAGATTGGGTAATGAACCAATAATTGTCATTTCTTCCCAAGGAATTTTGCAACACCACAAACTCAAGTTCTTTAGTGGACGTGGAAAGGCCATCTTCTTTGAAGCAAACAATTCACCATCTAAGACCAGTGATTCAAGTTTATCAAGATGGGCAAGATTGTGCAGAGAATAATATGACCATTCTACGCCGTCTCCGGAGTCATTGCAATACTGAATTTTTAGTTTCTTCAGATTCGGGATTCTTCTAAGAACCTCCCCTGACCATCTAAAATTTCTTATGGTGGAAAGTGTCTGAAGGTTTTCCAGAACTATGGAATCTTTCCTGTCAGTTTGATCAAATAGGAAACCAGGGAAAACAGCTTGCATGATCATAAGATGCCTAAGTTGTGGGAACTCCCAAACTTCAGATGGTAGAACTAATGGATGCCCACACGAAGATTTAAAGTCTGTAGATTCCAGAGCAGAGGTATAGAAGTAAATACAAACTGAGATGCCATACAAACACTGAAATCAAGGTGCCGTAATTTAGTAGGTTGCAGAAGTTCGTGAGACACTGTTCCCCTCTTGAGTTCAACGGACTTTCTTACCTTCACCAGTTTTAATCTATTAAGCAGTGGATACATAATCCTGCAAACGTCACAGACCAAACAACAGGCAAGTGATGTTGCTTTTGAGGCGACAAGGACTTGAGGGAGATATATCCTTGTGGATGTCTTTTGACCGCCACAACATTGGAAGCAATTCTCTTGCAGATAAGAAAGATGGCCAAGTTGCACTTTTGCGGCACAAAAAAAAATGTTCTTTTTGAGATTCTCTGATCCATAAGTTTGCACGTTTGATTTTTTCACTGTTCTCCTTTTATGAATCAAAATCAAATTTCTATCAATAAAATCTATCAAGTATTTTTCGGCAACATCTTCCAAGTTTTTACTCTTTATTGGCTTTAAAAATCCCTTAGCAGCCCATAATTTAATTAATTTAGAGACTCTGATTTCATCATTTTCAGTGAAACCTTTTATATAGAGAAAACATGGTTTAAGATAAAGAAGCAAGTGGTTGTAACTTAAAGACAGTATCTTTAAGCAATGGTCATCATCTCTTGAATTAGCAAATGAGCTAACATTTTCTGCAACAAATTCCCAATGCTCTTGTGTCATGTTGAACTTTGAGAGAAGGCCACCCATCACAACAATTGCAAGAGGAAGTCCTTTGCAACCTTATGCAATATTCTTTCCAATTTCCTCCAATTCAAGAGGGCAATCTTCTTGTGCAAATGCCTTTTCACATAATAAATTCCAGCTTTTATCTTCGTCCAAAAAATCTATCAAACAAGGTTTCTGAGAGCTTAAAGAAACAGCCACATTTGATAATCTGGTAGTCACTATAACTCGACTTTCGTTCATATTATCTGGAAAGAACAGCCTTAAATCATCTCAAACTTTGGTGTTCCACACATCATCCATAACAATCAAATACCTCCTACCTAATAAGCTTTTGTATAATTGTTCTCCTAATTCAGCTAAATCTTCACCATTTTCTTTGTTTTCCAAATTTCGAAGGCCTAAAAGAATTTCTTGCAAGCTATATTCTTGAGATACAGTAAACCATCTACGAATATAAAAGTGGTGCACAATATATGGATGGTCAAAAATGGTTGTTATATGGGTCATCAACGTTTTTTGCCTGCAGGCTATTGATTTCGAAGAGATACTGTGTCATTTGATGGTAAAAGAGAATTAGGAAGGGCTATTATTCCTCTCACAAGGTCACAAGTATTGTAAGAGTTTGATAAATATCAAATATTAACTCAATACAATAAGGAAAACCTATTGAAGATAGCGTCTAGAATTGGTGAGCAAAAATCGGATGAGCATAATTGGCCAAAAAAGATTATCTTCTTTGAGTTGCCATATTGGAAGTATAACTTGATTAGGCACAATCTTGATGTCATGCATGTAGAGAAAAATGTGTGCGACAATATTCTTTAGACCATATTAGGTGATAAAAGGAAATCAAAGGATCATCAACCAGCTCGGATACAGTTGAAATCAATCAATATCCACAAACCTCTATGGCCACAACCACGACCATTTGGGAGAGATAATCTTCCTTTTGTTGCACTTACAATGGGTAGGAAGAAAAAGGATATATTTGGCACAGTATTAAAGAGCATCAGAGCTCTGGATGGATATGCATCTAACATTGCACGTTGTGTTAACATTGTATCTAAAACTATAAATGGATTGAAAAGCCATGGCAATCATGTTTTAATCTAACAATTGCTTCCTATTGCAGCTCATGGAGCACTACCAGAACTTTCAAGAAGAAACAAGAAATTGATGTGATGAATGGTTATTAGATGATTTTGATTAGTGATACTTTGTTTTTTTCACTCTAATGATTGTGATATCTCAATTTACTCGTGGAACTATTGTTGGATTTTGAGTTGATTTCATGATGATAAACCACATTAGCCATGTTTGTGTGCTTTAACAGATTTTTCAATGGATAGTAAAATTGAATATTTTCTTGAATTAGTTGGCGTTTATTGTCGAATATTAATATATTTGAAATTTATTATTTGAATGAACTTGTAAACAGGTATAAATAATATTTTTATAATGCCAAAATGAGGATAATTTATTTAAAATATTAATTAGAGAAACGGCTACAGTTAGAAAATCGTATTCAAAATACTTGCACTTTTTCACTACTACATGCTTGGACTATAAGGAATAATTATAATATTACCTTCACATTTTTAGAACATGACCAATAAGGGTAGCTAATAATTTAAGATATTGCCCATGGTTTTTCCAAAGCCTAATCAACAGACATATTGGCTATGGTTTTGCATTCTATAATCATTAGTGGTATAATTCTATCCACTTCTAAAAAACCACCACCAATATGTTGCAAAATCGTAGTTAAGTATTCGCAACTGTTATAAGTGCTACGGTTGCCAAAGTGTTGCATAACCGTTGCGAATAAGTCATTGTCTACGCTTTGCAATTTTATGCTACGGTTAGGCAACCGTAGCAAAAAAACCATTTTTTTGTAGTGGTAGAAACATTCCTACAAACTTCAGAGATAATGAAATGATGCTGTCAAGAAGTATATGGACAAATAGAAGAAACGAATAAACAATTGTTTAATCAAATTCTAAGGAGCATCTTTTTCTATAGTTGGTTAGGTAAAAAGTGAAAGGAAAAGACAGAAGGTCTATTTCCACGAAATTAATCAAATTCGGTAGTCTAAATGCATGCGCCCTTAAATTAGTGAATTAAACTAATCTTATTCTTAATTTTTCAACATCAAGTTGAAAAGATGACAACTATGCTATTGAAATACATTGTTTAAAGTCGGTAGTCTAAATGCATGCGCCTTTAAATTGCCATTGATGTAATAAAATTTTCTTTATTATTTGGAATTTGGCCAATTAAATACTCTTTATATATATATATATATATATTTATTAAATTTAATTTTTTTAAATAATTTTTTCTTTACATCCTTAAAAAGGCGAATAGGTTTATTCCATTTATTATGCTACTTCAAATTATTTTTAAATTTTATATGTAATGTATTTTAACATCTTTCGATACATTTTCATTTTCAAAACAATGAAAAAAAATTAGATTGCAATTTAAAAATATCAATTAATTATATGTGATATATATCAATATTTAGTACTTATTATTATCTTAAAAATAATCAATAAAAATAAACTTATTATAATTCAAAATTATCCAGTAAAAAAATGCTTAAGAAATACAAACTTATTATTTTTAAACTAGCATACTTTTAACAATTTTAAATTAATCATTATAAATTTACATATATTTGATATTAGGAAAATTTTACAAATATTAAATAATAATATTAAGATATTAACAATATAGTTCTAAAAATTTTAAATACATAATCAATTCTCAGATAATTCTTGAAAAGATACAAATGTATTATTTGTTAAATTAATATAAGTGTAAACTACTCATAATAAATTTAGATAGATGTAAAAATATTAATAAAATTTTATAAATATTACATAATATATAATAAAAT